>JAGKQL010002347.1:0-20329 GCA_018398635.1 Cyprinodon brontotheroides | reverse complement strand
CATCAGATGGACGATATTTTTGGCTGATATTGGCTTTTTTTTTTTTTACTCTCTAGTTGCTGATTCTGCCATGCATGGTATTACCCCTGTATTTAATTCTCTTCTTTTCTTAATTTGTTGGTGATTTTCAAATAATTCAATGAGCTGACATCTCATCTTTCTGATCTCTTTCATAATCATCATTATGGCTGCAATTTTTTTTTGCAAATCGATTAATCTGTTGATTATTTTTTCGATTAATCAATTAATAATCAGATAGCAAAAGGCTCCTTAAAGAGTACTTTTTATAGAATTAAACCAGGTGAGACAAAAACTTTTCCACTTGATGAGTTCTGGATAGGGCATATTGACAGATTAAAAAGGTTGTTTTTTTTTATCTTGCATGCAAACTGTTTACATATTTTTTATTTATTTTGGTATAATTGCTGCTTAAGGTGGGTTACTCTGTCAGCTAAAGGCGTGTTTTAGGAGATTATTCCATTACTAAATTAGTTGATGATTATTTAAATAATTGATTATAACGATTAATTGTTTCCACCCTGATTATCATCCTTGTTCAACTTTGAGTTTTAAAGATCAAACATTCCTGGTGTTTCCTTTAGGACTAGACCTGTGACTTGGGGAGACATGATTATTTGTTGCTGTTTGTTTTTATTTATTTTTTATATAAATTGTTTGTTTTTTTATTACATTTTATTTATCTTGTATAAATTCTATGTATTAAAACGATTTATAAAAAAAAAAAAAAAACGTTTTGACCAAACGTTTGATCAGATCTAAAAAGGTGTGGCATGCAGTTATGAGCATTTAACAGTGACAGTAAAATATCCTGCATGCAATCTAAAACCATTAACAGATGCATTTAAAGCAGACACACCGTTGCTTGCTCACACTGTTACATCCTAGTTTACATTTTACATTCATTAATAGCCCATGCGTTCATCTAATATAAACATCATCGTGTCGTGGAGTTTATTTTTCTTTCACCACCTCCATATCCAAGCCCCGTGACCTGCAGTGCGTGTTTAATCTCATTTAACGTTATAATCCTTATCAAAGATGATTAATCTGCAGGCTGAGTTGATACCTAATAGAGCGAAGCTAGCAGCAGTTGCTAATACTAGCAAAGCTACTGTGCCATTCTAGCCATTTTGGCAGCTATTTGCAGTTACAGAGGAGAAAAATCACAGCCTAGCAGCGCATCAATGCACAAAATAATAAGATATTTTTTTAAATTACAACTATTTCCACTCACCAATCAACACGGGGATATCCCCGGACTTAGAACTACTTGGTATGCATAGGTTCGGGTCTTCAAATAGGCAAAGCAGCCGCTGCTGGGCAGGGCATAATTCCCCCGGCTGAAGGCTGTGTCCAAGGCAGCTCAGTAGCAACAGCAGCAGCCTTTCTGATCAGGCAGGGAGGAGGAGGAAGAGGAGTAGGAGGAGGAGGAGAGGGGATTTCACTCAATGATGTCATTAGCTTTACATCCACTCTCGGACTGCTAATCAACCAAGTTCAACTCCACTGTATTTAATAAACTATTTACGTTATATAGTGTAAAACATTCTATAAGTTTATGTTTTACCTTATCACAAAAGCATACTGTTTTAATAGTTATCAGTGGCCAGTATTTAAGCGAATGTTGGGGTTTTTTGGCTTTTGGTCTTTGTTGCTAGGAAACCCGTAAAACGGTACGCGTACGCGTCCGCCATATTGTGGGTGGCAGGTACTCCGCCAATAAACAAAGCTGAGAGGCTTTGGAACAAACAAAGGAAGCAACTTTTCCCGCACAATAAATTGTAGATTTTTTTTTTTAATATTCAGAATGTATTCTGGTTTTGATACCAATAATGTTCATAAATTAGAGAGGTAAAAAAAATATATATATCTATAAAAACATATATATGTGAATCTAATATACCAAAAATACTTAATCGAACATTGTTAATTTATTTAAAGCAATCATAACTGAAATTTGGTCTAGCTTGAATTTATTTTTATAAGAAATAATTTAAGGAGTGGATGTGTAACCCTTCAATCTTTTAAAGATGTTTATTATTTTAATGTCATTACTTTGTATTATCAAGAATTCAGGGAAGGAAATAAATAGGGATAGAATTTTTCTTCTTTTTAAGTATATGAATTTATATATAGTCATTCTACATATTTCCCTTGTTTCTAATAAAAAAAATAAATAAATAAAATGCGTTTCATGATATGGAACCTTAACAGCCCTCATTTGTTTTACCCGGTAGGTTTGCTCACTTGCACGACTTGTCCTTGATTTCCTACGGGGAGGTGATAGCTGCGGACTGAGGACTGCACAGGCGCTAGATCAACGAAATACTTGCACATAGCATTGTTAAATTGTTACCATGGTGTTTGTTCCAGACGAGGGGAAGTCGCTCGCCCCTCCGGGAATAGTGAACAGGAACTCGGTGTGGTTGTCCGGTGTCGGCTGGGTCTCCGCGATGCTCCATAATGCTCTCAACCATAGGCCGCCAATGAGAGCAGGTTAGCATTGCTGGTACTCTGTAAGAATAGTAAACAGAAGATTAAGTTTTCTACTTAGTTTTAACTTTGCAATTTTCTTTGCCAGTTTTAGAGTGTTAATTAATTGTGTCGTTTTATTTGTTTATATTTTCTGTGTATGTGGTCTTTTGATTTCAATCACTTCAGATTCCTTCCTTTTTGTTTCTGTTGTTCTGTTTTGTACAAATATTACAAAATATTTAGCTGTTTATTTCAGTGATAATGAAGATATTAGTGAGAAACTCTCCCTTTTGTCACTCAGTTTTTTTGTATGTTTAAGAAAGTAAAAAGTCACCAGAAACTTTTTGGCTCATATGTTGCACATTTTAGTATAGTTTAAGGAATGGCAAAATAATCACATAAAATTTCACTTTCATTTGGGGCTGAAACGATTAATCGAATTAATTGATTATTGAAATAATCGTCCACTAATTTAGTAATCGATTAATCGTTGCCTGAAGAATAGAAACTCTAAAACATGCCTTTAGCTGACAGAGCAACCCACTTAGAGTAGCAATTATACCAAGTTTGAAAAAAATATATATAAAATTTTTGTGATACATGTTAAATCCACTTTTTTGATGACAAAAAGAAAATGTCCAACTCTCTAGTAAAAAAAATTATATGCCAAACTAGTCTAGTTTTGATCTGATAAACAAAACGGATATTAGTGAAATTTGCAGATTGTGATTCCCAATCAGACCATTATAATTCCAACCTCATGTTGATAGACAGCAGCCATTGAATACACATAATCTTGATCACGTTTTGCCCTTTTGTTTTCCCCTTCTTACCTTAATTTGGTATCAGCTAAACAAATGGCTTCCTACCCATGTACTACTCAAATCAATAAAGGCGGTTATATTTGTCCTTACTCTTTAGGTGTCCATCGGCAGTTCCTTCTGGCTACTATTGGCTGGTTCATTGGTTATCATGTCACGAAATATGAAAACTACATCTATGCCAAGCTGGACCGAGACATGAATCAGTATGTTAAGCTCCACCCAGAGAGATTTGAATCGAAAGGTTAGTAATGTTTTTGCCTTTTCTCATTTTTCATAAAGGTTTGTTAGTAATTTTGTTTTAAAATGCCACTGACACATCTATGTGGATTTGAATCTATATCATGCTTTGTGGCTATAGATAGTAATGCACTGATTTTTATTGTGTCCTAATTTTTTTGTCACTTTGGATAAATGTTTAGTAATGCTTAAACATGAAAGTTATTATTTTTTCTGTTGTGTTGGAACCTGGGGTCCGTTTCATGAAGCAGGTTTGATAAATTCAGATTCAAATCTGCAACTCTAAATTAATCTAACCAAAAGTCGGGAACTCTGAGTGTTCAGTTTGACAACAGCTGCTATCAATAAGTTCGATTGATTTTTAACTCGGTCCATTCAGAGTTAAGCGCATGCACAACAAGTATGAATAGCTATTATCAGTGGAGCACCAATTCGAAGAGTCACCATGGCAACAGGAAGTGCGGATTTCACCCCACTGGAACTAGAGATTTTAATGCAGAAATGCAAAAAAAATAACTAAAGGAGAATGTGTTTAAAAGACAGAGGAAAAGCACTACAGCTACAAAGGAGAGGAAGGTGGCAAAGGAAAAGATTGTTGCTCAAGTTAATGTGTAATTTTATGTGAAGTGGGCTATGGCAGGCCATATTTACATTTATTAGAAGCACTATCCTCTCTGTTGTTCCTTTCGTAGATCACCTAAATAAGATTCTTCCTGATCAAAATGACACTTCTAGGCCTTACTGTAATAATTATATTTTTTCTAAATTACATTTTTGTAGCAGTAACTGAATTTTAGAATGTAAAAGAAAAACAAGATTATACTAGTAAGAATAAAGTTTTATATATCTAGAATGGTTTACACATTTTAAGTGGCCAGTGTGACATTTATCAGCTTGACTGAAAATGTATTTATGGTATCTGAAAAACATGTTTTCATGGTTAAAATAATACAAATGCTCACAGGTAATATTAGAAATATGGAGATCTGAAATACATTTTTAGAAATCCAGAATGTTTATTCTAGATGTGGAGAATGGTATTTTGTTTTAAATGGTCATTTAGACAAAGAAAAAATCAGGAATACGTATTCCGTAAAACTAGTACATATCAAAACGGATCGCCATAGATGTTTGTCACCACGATAATGTTACAGGATTATTTTTTTGAATGGTAGTAGATCAATGTATCTATTTAGGTGAAATCTTCTGGCAGCAGGTGAGGATAAAAAAATAAAAACTTTCTTATTCATAGAACCCGTGGATCATCTCATGCGTCCCTCCTAATGTCGATTCAGTTTTCGTTTACGCAGTAAAGTTAAACTTTTGCTGCAGCGCCGGATGTTATTGCAATAAATGGTTGTTATAAGCAGCTATCAGTACCATAGAATGCCCACAGACTGTGCCAGTAGGCTTATTAGGTTGTTATCATCAAGTGAATCATAATCTTAACCCTATAGTAATTCCTTTTCCTCCATGGAATTAATGAATCTATATATTTGTAATCTGAAAATAATTTCAGTAGTTCTTCATGTACTGTAAATATAACTAAATAAAAATAAAATGATCTGCATCTTGCTCATATTAAACAAACCAAAAACAACTGATCTCGCGCCCTGTCAACTGGAGTTGTAGAATCCTCTCCCTAGAAACATTAAATTCTTTGTGAAAAACTTATTCTTTTAAAATAAGATCATAAAAAAGTCAAATAGACGTACAACGTTTTGTTTTTAAAACTCATATATCCTAACAGACCTTTAATGAATGAAGATATTATTATATGTATATATATATATATATATATATATATATATATATATTTTTATGCAGAGCTACAACAAAAATCTGAGGAGAGCAAGGACCGAGGACAATCTGAGTTTAGTGAAGAAAACCTGCTAATGACCAGGTTAGCTCTGGGGAGAATCTTACTCCAGTGATTAAAACAGAGGCTGAGGAAACCCTCTTTGTGAATCGGAAAAATCAGTTTTCCTGTTTTCAGGTTTAGACAACTTGGTTTTCAGTAAACCTGCTTCATGAAACGGACCCCTGTACTTTAGAAAAAAGTCCTGTCAATCTAAAGTTCTCTCTTTTTGTATTTTTATTTCATCAGAAAAAAAGACCTTTGCTGAGATTGTGGAGCCGTTCCATCCTGTGCGCTAAGTCTGAGTGGCTACCATGGCAACAAAAGGAAGGAAAAGGACCGACTCTTTTATTTGGCAGCCTTTTTGTGAAATCTGTCATATAATGATTGCGTTATAGAGATGTAAATAATAAAAGAAAAACTACCAAAATTAAATTCGCCTGATATACTGTTCCAAAGATGCTGCTTTAAGCTTTGTTATTACAATGATTAGGTTTTGAAGGCCCCGATGAATTTGCTCTCTGCATTTAACCCATCCCTCAAGAATGGAGTTAGCGGCTGAGAACTTAACCTTCTCAACACACAAGCACCCTGCAAGACCATCACTTCCGGTGGTCTTTGCAGTGCTTTTTTTAGAGTTCTTTATTCACTTTTGGGGGTGCATCAGTAGTTCCTTTATGGAAAAATATGAAAGTATGACCCCTTGGTGACTTTGTCCCAATCAATCCAACAGATAAGCTGATTTGAATAGGAATTGCACCGATCATTTTGACCAAAGATTAAAGCGCTTAATTTGAACTTAATCTGCCTCAATATATATAGCTATCTGCAGTCAAATATTAAAATGACATTTTAAAAAAATTTGAAGTGCTTCAAAATTAGGAATGTCTAATAATTTAATAAAAAATGGATTAAGGTTTTTTGTAATGCATAAGCAAGTAATAGACTTAAGACTGCCATGCTATAAAATTGATTGTCTTTTTATAGCAGGGGTCACCAACACTTTTAAGGCTGAGGGCTACTTCGTAGCTACTGAGTCATAGGAAGGGCTACCAATACTGACCCTATGAACTGGAGGGATCAGTCAACAATACAGTAAATCTCATGCATAAAAAGTCATTTTTATTTTTGTTGTTATTCTTTTATTCATTTCTTATTTTCATTTTGAAATTGTCATTTTGGAAACAAAATATGATGAGATATTTAACATGATAAATAATACATAAATGATTAAAAAGAGCAACAGAATAAAAAAAAAAAATTAAACTTAACCCACTGAGTTAGTTGTTCTGTTTTCAGAGATTTGAAAGCCGGGCCCTATGTGGTCCTTGAGGGCCTTGGTGCCTACAGGCACCGTTGGTAACCTGCTTTATAGATTTCTTTTAAATTTAAGTTTTCTAATAAAAAAATAATCTGTAAGTTAGTCCATGGTGGCTTGGTTAGTATTATCCCACAGAAATGGGCTGATCCATATATTCCTGGTTTTTATTTTAAAAATGAATGAGAAACAGACGTGCTATAATTTACTCTTTAGTCTGTCAAAAATTTTGACGTAAAAGAATTGGAAAATAAACAAAATTTCTAAATTGTTTTAACACTACAAGGTTAAAATTTAGCTTATAAGCATCTAAATATTAAGAAATAAAATTCACAATTTGACCTGCTGTTTACTGATTGGTGCATGACTCTTTTCAAATACTACCTTTATTTTCTTATCTGGGAAGATTCTCAGTGCACCACCAGTTAGACCTGAGGAGGCATCTTAGATGAGAAGCGAAACATCTTCTAGAAAACATCACGCCTAGTTGCCTGAGAAAAATGACTTAGATTAATATACTGTAGGTGTAACAAATTTTGGGGGGAACAAAATACCTGCAGTATATTAATATCCGAACTGAGGAAGCCTCTGATATGAGAGACAAAACGTCTTCTAGGAAACATCACATCCAGTTTCCTCAACTGAACTTTTCAAGCTTCCCTTTACTCTCTTTTGATACCAAGAGTATGAATTACTGTAGCAACTGACTGCTTACAAATGAAACACTAGTTGTCAGTTTGGGCCAAGTAAATTTATTCAATTTTCATGATGTTTCCACTTCAGTTCACCAAATGAAACCCTTCTCAGCCAATTTGACTTTTAATTTGCCAACCCAATTATGTCCAAGTATTTGTCAGTGACGCTGCGAGTCTTCTTTGTGAGGTCACTCATCACATTAGACAGACCTCTCAGATGAAAGAGAAATAATGCTTCGGGATCAGCATCCAGGAAAGGCTCCAGAGTCTTGGTTAGTGTCGTGTTCTTTGATTTGTGATCATCCAGGGCTACCAGGCTGCTCTCCACTGTGTTTCGAATGGCCTTCAGCATCAAGTAGTTGGTGTAGAGATCTCTGCAGGTCTCATCCGCTGCTTCACAGTCAGAGGGGACGTCTCGCAGCAGGCTTGGCAGCAGAATGGTCTTTTCCATGTCGCCAACAGCTGAGCTGTATCGCTACAGAGTCAAAAACAAGGTGTTTTTGTTGAATTTGGCTTCAGCGGACTGCATAGTTGAGGTGGATCGCTGTTCCTGAGCTGTGGAAGGGACCAGAAGGTAGATGGATGCAGTGCAAAGCTGCTGGGAAAGATCGCTTTTTAAAGGAGCGGCAAAGGTGGGTTGATCAGTGTGCTTGTGTAATTGCATCGTCCGATATGTTCAGGCTAACATTTGGATGTTATTCGAAGTCAAACCTTATCTTTTCTCTATTTACTTTACACAACACAGTCTGACATTTTCTAATATTTGAACTGCCAGCACCAAAACGTATCTCTGTGAAATCACTGGCAAGCATGATGATGTTTGAATGACCTTAAAGCAAAGAGTAATGAAGTTAGTTATAACCCAAATTTTCAAACAAGAAAATAAGGATGCTGTTAAAAATATAAAAAAAGTGAAGTTGAGAAGTCATAACACATGATCACACATTTCTAATATGTTAAAATAAAGACTTTGGATCTCAATACATGATAGAAAATCATTTATGATACAGAGATTTCAATACAAATTAGACACAAAAAAGAATGTCTTTTAATAATACAATGACTGTGTTGTAATAGTTGACAATGGTCAGCAGAGGGCACTCTTAAGCTAATTTAAACTGGATTTAAAGGGATCAACAAAAGGAGGTAGATAACTACTTCCACTTGTAATCATATAAAAATACAGATCAGTTGGTCCCAACAGCTGAAGCCAATGTCTAGTCTAGGTCAAGCCCAAACAGATTTCTACCATCTTGAAACAACCACTCTTGAAACGTATTGCAAGCCTTTTTACCCATTACGCCACAATTAAATATGCATTAGTTCCTTATTTACATAAAGTTACACAGAAACAGAAGGTTGCAACTTCCAGGAAAATCAAAAGCATTTCCAGTCCAACTAACTGTCTGTTAGAAATAAAAAATCTTTACATTTTAAGATTTGATGTAAAACTACAAAATACAGACAACTACACCTGGAATACATGTTTTTGTTAATTTAAGGAATTTAAAGATGGTAATTGTTTTAATGGGTTTCATTGAGGGAAGAGGTGGTATCGAAGGAGGGATTTACCGATGATATCAGTCATGCAGACGCACCACAGACACAGGGATGTCATTGGTGGCACATTGCCTCATCCCTCACAGTTTTCATTACATTATGATCATTGGATTTGCAATCAATTACTCAATGTAAGCCTGCAGATCCAAGAAATCTGAATACATTAGTAACAAAGATAAAAATATCTTCTGCAAGTAAAATAATGTTAATTTTGAATCTCAATCTTAAAAATGCTTTTATGGATGCCTGCTGTACATAAAAAAAAAAAAAAAAAAAATGCTTCAAACTCCGCCCTTTTCTAACAGGTAATTGCTTCATATTTACAACTGAATTTTAGATTTTGTAAACGAACAAACAAACATATATGTAAAAAAGACACTCCTTTCACTTCCACTTTTTTCAGCTTTAAAGATATTTCTTCCCTATCTGGAGTTTAACCTGAACAAGGACATTGTCTAAATGCTGTTAATATGTGTGTGTATCTATATATATAAAGATATACACACACATTGACCATATATAAACACATGATCATAAAGGCAATCACTGTCATCTCAGTGGTGGAAAAATAATGTACAATACATAATATGTCCTGTTAGTAGAAAAAGCTGTCTTTGCACCTCTGGTTTCAGGCTAATAGCTGTTACTCACAGTTTCCTGTGAGTAACAGCAGTTTTCAGCCACAATCTACAGTTCCAGTTAATCTCAATATGCTTACATACCGAGAATAGTTGAGATTAACAACACACTGAATAATAAAGTGGATTTGATTCATATGTTGCACAATATGGAACCATGAGGTTAACATTTCACAGACGTCAGTTAGTAAATCTTTTGCAAAAATATTTTCAGCCTAAACCAAAACTGTAATCAGTGTTCTGCAAGCACTGGCAGAGGAGATAAAAGCAATTTCTGTGCCATTAATTGTTACTGTCAGATAAAATGTTCAAATCTTTAGAAGTCTTTTTTTTTTTTTTCATAACTCGGCAAAACGTTTTCCAGTTTGTTGAGTTAAATCTCATTTCACAGCATTTCTCCTTTGACCCTTGATTATGATTTCCAAGACATTTGTGAGATCCATCATCCTCGTGAGCATGTCCATGATGTCAGGGTGCTCCTTCGCTCCGCTGATGAACTCCTCCAACGTCAGCTCACCTGTGAATAAAGGAATGAAAAGTCCATCTTATGCATTTTGGATGTTATTATTTTATTTGGGCAAAATGGAGCCAAACATTCTGAAATGCACTTGAATTTCAGTCCACCTGAAAAAACAGACATTGTTTTTTTTAAATAGGGTGGACTGTTTTTTAATGTGAAATTCCAATAAACTTTTTCATTTTCTTAAGTTTGAAGGAAAATAATGCATGGTTTTAAACATTTGAATCAAATAAAATGATTATTTTCTTTATCCAAGTGCATTATCCCCCATTATATCTAATACCAATAAATAAAATCCATTGCAACCATCTTAGTTTTTAATGTCAACTAATGGACAAATTGATTGAATTAATCTAACATTAAATATGGCTTTTACCGCCACATAGACCAAGAGGTCCATGGTTAACCTGGAAGGGAGTGGGGTCGAAGGGAATAGCGGCCTAGTGGTTGGGGCATTTCGCTTGGAATCCAGAGGTTCTGGATTCAAGCCCAACTCCCATAGACTGCCAACACTGCTCCCCGGGCGTCGCACAATGGCAGCACACTGCTCCCTAACGGGATTGGTTAAATGCAGAAATAAATTTCTCCAATGTGAGATCAATAAAGTTCAATTAATTAACCTGGAGGAGCACAGGATTCATCCACAGCCCAGGAGGGAAATCTGCAGACAAGAAACTAGCACTTACACCCTCTACAGATCTCTTTTGTTTTTTTTCTTTTTATTTTGTTTGACTTTTTTGAAGAAAAAAAAGAAAAAAAAGCCATCATGGAACTAATACTGCAGAAGTCTAATTTAAAGGGGAACACCATTTCTTTTATATTGGGCTCTTGTTTTTCCGTTATTACATCATGTTCTACTCACCCGTATGAGTTTTGTGTCATTTGGAGCCGTTCTTAAGCTATTCCGTTAGGTTATATCCAAGTAATGTCTTCCTATGGGCAATGACTTGATGGCACAAACTGAACTGTTCATAATTTATCATTTATGGCACACCAGCATTCATAACATGTAGGCGAATCACTGTCTCCCAGACATCCACGGTTATATTTTTCATATTTATTTTTTTTTAAACAAAGCGGAGTGTGTATGACATCATCCGCGCGCGCCACCTACCATTCATTCATCCTGTCCATTGAACTGCTGCTAGTTTTACTCACATGCCTGAAAGATGTCTAGTGCTACTACCACAGATGATTTCGCTCTGGAAATGGAATTGAACGATTCAGATTAGCTAGCCGAATGAATAGAAGGGGTAGAGCGTAGCCGCCTGTGGCCCGGGCTGCCTGTCACTACTCTAAACAAGATGCCGATGACGCCATACACGCGCGACCGCTTTGTTTAAAAGGATATAAATATAAAAATATAACCAAGGATGTCTGGGGACAGTGATTCGCCTACATGTTATGAATGCTGGCGAAAAGAATAAAGAATAAACAGGCTGCCAGAATAAAGAATAATTACGGCACAATAAAGTTAGTTTGTGCCTTCAACTCGCCCATAGGAAGACAAGTATTTGATTACAAAACCGGATATCTTCGAAACAGCTCCAAATGACAATAAAACTAATATGGTGAGTAAAAATTATGTAATAACTTTAAATCAAGGGCCAAATGTAAAAGAGATCGTATTCCTTTTAAGGTGAGTCATGAAGCTTACATGGTAAAACATCACGAGAAGAAGGTGTTCTGTAAATATTTTGTTTTTAATTCAAATCAGTTCATATGAAGGGAACCTAACAATGTACACATTACCTAAACAAACATTATCTACAATCTTAATTTTTTAATGAAAGACTCAAAAGGTATAAGACTTCAACTTGAGTTGATGATGACTTAAACACACAGCTAGAGCTGCTAATGTAGCGTACACATGTGGACCAGCAGCACATGTATAAAGACACTCCCTATACTAAAGGAAGAGTTTCCTGAAAACTAAAACTTCCCCTTAACATTTCTTTTAACTTAAGGTACATCACGATGTATATTATTATCAGTCTTTTCTTTCTATTTCAAATGCAACCACTGTATTTGTAATAAGTAAGCAATGATTTATTGATAGATTTAATACAGTGCACTGCTTTTTGAGGTTTGCAAAAATGTTTAGTATAGATTTGATATGAATATTAGATATAAAAACTATATGATATAAAAAAATCACAACAGCTTCTGGTTTAGATAACAGCATATTTATGTCCCGGAATGGCCCAGTCAAAGTCCAGACATTAACCCGCTGCAATTCAACAGACAGCATGAGCCATGAAGGGTGGGATACAAATTTCCCTTTCTACATTTACAAAGTTGGTGGATGCTTCCAGTTAAAGTTAGTAGTACATAGTATGGATTCAGAAGGCTGAAAAGAATTAAGGCAGCATTTTTTAAATAAGGATTTAGAAACAAACTAATAAAACCATGAATTCTTACTTTCACCCTCTCTCAGGACCATACTTTCCACTTGTCATACTGTACTACCTTCAAAGACACACAAATATCAAATTGTTAATAAATAATTGGTGTGAGTGTGTGTGTGTGTGTGTGTGTGTGTGTGGGGTTTAACTACTGTCAGCATTGTGTTTATTACCTTCTCCCTAACATCAATTTTTCATATATAAGTGTTACGCATCTCCTCTGGGGATCTCATAACTTCTGGTGTGATATCTTGAATAGCCTGTAAAAGCGAAATTTAACACCAGCTTTTAAATCTTGGTAGGTTATAGGTTAAGCATGAAATGGTTACCAGGGAGCCTAACAAGCTAAAAAGTTTAACATTTTTACCCTGACTAAATTAGTAAGTACATTTCACAATAAATACACACTGATGCAATGAATTGGACCTGTGTGGCTTATCTAGTCACTGAGTTAGATAAGACAACATTTAGCGCAACGATGAGGTAAGAGGTGCCCAGATTAGATCATGTCCAGTGCAGGAGCTGTTAATAGCAACGCTTTAAGGATTCAAAGAAGCAAGCTCTCATGCTCTGCATGTCTGACTGTGAAACATCAGTGAAATACTAACTCTACCTTGAATATAGTTTCCAGTTCATCCTTGTCAATTTTTCCGTTTCCATCTTGATCAAAAAGCTTGAAGTACCACTTCAGTTTCTGATTTACCTCGCCCTTCAGCAATAGACTTATAGCTGCAATGTATTCCACAAAGTCTAAATAGCCATCCTGGAGGAGACAACAAAGACGACATAAGCATCAGTTCATTTGCTCCACAATCAACATCTTCTTTAGTTAAGATTGTAAAAATCAGAGCCAAATAATTTTATATACGGAATAAAATTTTTCTGCTAATAGGTCAACTCTGTCACTCTTTCATCTTGGTCATGTCACCTTATTAAAATCATAAAAGCAGAGTTTTCTTACCCCGTCCATATCAAAGGTGAAGAACACCTGGTCAACATAACTGCTGGCCTCCTCTGTCATCCCATTCATGTCAAGCATCGTCTTCAGTTCAAACAGAGTGATAAGTCCAGATGGAGATTCCCTCATGAATTTGGTGTACCAGTGGTGCATGTCCTCTTCCAAGATATCATCCAGGTTTGAGCTGTAGGAACCCATCACTCCTTTCGAGGATTTTCTTTTTTCTCCCACAGATCTAGCAAAGATCTGGAGGTGAAACCAATGCTGGGAGAGAAAAGTTTTACTAGCAGCAGCAGCACCTCGGATTTCTGTCTGAAACTCAATGCAGTGAGTCTGCTCCTAATCTTTAAGCCTAAAAGAGAGATAACGCTTTAATTGGATAAGTCAAGGCTTCCAAGAACCTCAGGACTTTGAGTGGAGAACAAAAGCTGTGAAATGAATGTCAGCTATTCGCTCTAAGTGTTCTGAATCGTGGGGAGCAAAAAGCAGTTTCGCAGGCTTGACAGTTAAACAGACGCCAGTCCGGCCAAATCGACCAAGATGTATCTGCATGGTGGTGGTGACGATTGTTGGGTAGCATGTTAAGGCTTTTTCCTGCTTACTACTGTAATTTTACAGACATCACACAATGAGGTATAATGGGGTTCAGTTGCCAGAGCTTGGCGTTACCTTCCTTGGTTCTCTCGACCCACAAAACACATTTCCCAACCTGAACAACAGAACAGAAACAGGGTGTAAACTGAGATCAATAAAAGCAGCTCATTGTACAGTGCCTTCCGTGCAAAAGCATAACCTCTTGAACCCGCTTAATTTTGTTGTGCCATGATAAACCCTCATTAGGGGGATTTTTCACAAAGTTTCAAATATAAATATCTGAGAGGCTCCTCCTGCATTTGATTTTGCCATTTTAATCAGATGCTCCCTATAATGAAAACCAAGAAAAGCCAGTTGGCTTTTAGATTTGACCAAAACTTATACAGGAGTCAATCTTGCAGGACTGTGACTTTTCCTTTGAAGGATTTTTACAGAACATTAGTAAAATAAACAATGTCCTTAAAAACCAAGGAAATCCAACAGACAGATCAGGTTGAAAATATGAAAACCATATTTAAGATTTTGAACGCCCATGAAGAACTTTCAATAATTTATGAAAAAATGCAGAGAAAGAAAGGCACAAGGACAAACTTATCCAGACATATGCCTAAATTGACTGGTTCAGCAAGGTAGGATGCAGACATCTTAAACATGCAGGCAGAGATATAATCAAAATGTTCAATTTTAAATTGTAGCTAATAATCCTAAACAAATCTTGCACTCAAAATTGACCCAGCTTTAAAAGGACGGCAATAGCTGCGCTTAGATATGCAACATTGACTTACATTGTAAAGAACTGTAATGAGATGGGCCTGCAGAACTGTCTAAGGAGACCTGAATAAAAATGTATAGTAAAAAAAATTAAAAATAGATAAAATAAAATAAAGAAATTTGTTAGTCTGGAACATAGAAGCTCAATACAGTTCATTTCATGCTAATGTGAAAACTTAAAAACAGTTCAAGGGGTATAGATATGGAATAAATAAAAAGAAATTGATCTTCAGAATGCATCACATTTGAACTGTTTGTCAATATGAATAAGTGACCTGCCTGAGAATAATTTAGATTTGAAATGTTCGCTGCAGCCTTGAGAGTAACCACTGCTGTTTGCAATAAGGCTATCAAAGCTGAATGAGCTCAGTTGAGTAAATCTGGCTTTAGGCGGCTGACAATTCTCAAAATAGGTTTGAGTAGATGGACCACCACCGGCAGGGCCTGTTAATGTCTATTAACCTATTAGATAAAAACAGCAACAGTCAATGCCAGACTTAGAGATCTGAGCTGAGTGGAGTCTGAGATGAGTTTGTATTAATTATTGTCATGGTTGAAATTCAAGGTATACAAATTTTCCCTGACCATGTTGAGCGCCTCAAGACATCACTTCCTATATTCATTGATTAATCCTTTGAATTTTAAGTTACTTTTACATCCGAAACTAAAAAAAAAAAAAAAAAAAAAGCTGTTTCCACTGCATCAGAATTTACTCACCCTAAAAAAATACTTTTTACTTCACCTCAACTAAGAAAAAAGGTTTATAACTTTAAGAACCACATCTACCTCTTGTAAACATACCAAGGAATCACACATTTTTAAGATTGGCATTGTGTGTAAAGCAACTCATTATTCACCATATTTTTGCAGCCCCACCGCTGCTCATTAACGTCTACAGTGTAGTGATAGAAAGCCTTCTGGTATAATGTTACAGTGTGTGGTTCTAAGAAACAGGAAAACCAGCGGTCAGCGAGGGGCAGATGATTATTAGATCACAGCTGCATACATTTAAAACTCCTGATAAAAGTTTGCAATATAATTGCCCCATCCTGAAACACAGTTTATTTTATCCAATCTGTAATAAATAAAAAAATATATATATTTAAGAACCAAATCACACCCAGTGATCACATCACTCCCGCTAATTTAATGACCTTAAAGCAAGGAAACGCCCTTCAAAACTTGAAAAAAGTCTTGTGATTTTGTTTTTAACTTGTTTGGAAAAAGTCTATTTGTACTGTACATATAGTGAAACAACATATCTAAAACAAAAATCTGAAAAAAAGAAAATACAAAAAAATTAAAATGGAGTGTACAAGGAGGGAAAAAACGTACTGAAGAAACATTATGCAGTTATGAAAAAAAAGGCCTCAATATTCAGATCAAGTTTAAGACAAAATGGTTGAAAAACCATGGCAATAACAGCATTGTGTAGAAACACGTACAAATAGTAAAAAATACTATTTTATTTACCTAGTAAATCCAGTCCCATCTTCTGCCAGCAGGCAAAATTATTTTGCCATTTAATCTCACATTTAGTCTGGTTTATCAGGCTTCTATTTTATAATTTGATATGTCAAATAAACAGTGGCGTTCTAGACCAAATATACCAGGGGTCCGAGGGGCCAAGTGTTTTTTTAATGGGGCACAGAAAGCTATGAAATAAAAACAGCCACTTAGGTAAACAAAAATTTTTGTCTTATTAGATCAATATACATTCAGAATTTAGAATTTATACATATTTTGACTTGTTAAAATAACCGCTTTCAATAAAACCTGAATTAGAATTCAAGAAAATCATAAATTAGCTGTAAAAGTTAGAGTATTTTAAAATTTGTTTAAAAAAAAAAAACATTTAGCAGATGAAAACTGGGATCCTATCTCAAAACCACTGAAGTTATCACCTTATTGTTTTTAAATAATTAGTAAAATAGAATTTGTAAAGAAAACATGAAATAGATCCAAAGGACCCATAGTAAACATGTTCGTTCCTGTGCATATCATCATTAGAATTTCTTGAGTGTTATGTCTTCAGTACAGTGGTCATAACGGACCAGATGATCTACAGGCTCTGGCCCCTCGCTACCCTCTGCTCCAGAACCTACTACAAACAAACATGATAGTGGTGAGATCATCATGTATACTACATGTCAGTTCCAGATCTACCGCACTTCTTGTTTTTCAACAACAGCTAACTTTTCCACGTTCTTACCAGTACCTACTTAAAGGATTTTGATAAATTGTAATTTTGGTAACCCTTTTGAATCTGTTTAGACGTCTTTAGAAGATCTCCTGCCTTCCTGGCTCATTCCTACAAAACACTACTTTGATCAATGTTTTATTCTTGCCTAAATGTTGACGAATCTGTGAATTCATAACATAATTGAGTGTTTTTCTTGTGGATATGTATGCACGCTTTGTGTATGTAAAGCAAAAACAAGCATCCATGAATTCATAAGCAGACTTTCAATTACATGTGATTTGACAGTAAGGAATAAATCCAAATGTTGTGTTGTATGATATGTTCAGATTTTTAGATGGTTGCAACACTTCCAGAACCTATAACCCTCTAAGGTTAATTTTTAATGGTCTCCAAGACTCACTCATTTAAAGTAAATACTAATTAAATGGCAGCTGTATATTAATGATGATCACATTAACAGTTGTTTTACTTTAGAGTAAATCTTTCGCTATTTTGGAGTCTTACTGGATTAAAAGTTTCATGTTGATAGTCACAAAGGGCATAAAATCCAAAATAGGAAACTTGACTGTTGTGTTGTTTGAAGTAGTTAAAACATTAATAAAAGTAATCATAAACTTCAAATAACCTTACAACCCGGGGCCCAAAGTTAGAACTACTTAAAAGTACTGAGAGATAGTTGGGTCACTAAAGGGGAAAACAACAAAAACACTGCTTAAACTGCTAATTAAAGCAATAAAAATACTGAACGGTCTAATATTTAAAAAAAAAAATACATGAATAAAAAACATTGCAGTTCATAGTTAAGCATCTAAGTTTATCACTTGAAATTAGAAAAAAAAATCCTAAATTCCTGTAGTTTATTCTAGTGTTTGTTGCACTTTTATGCAAATGTTTCAAGCAGCTTTATTTACAATATACAAATCATGCCTGGTCACACATCAAAACTGAACCAGTATCTGAAGCCTCTGTATAAACACATCTATAAACAGCTTATTATCATTTTCCGTTGTAAACCATACTTAATTCACATTGACAAAGTTTTACAAAAGCCTTTTGAGGTCGGCAATGAAGGTAATAAAAAATAAATCTAAAAATACAACATTAAAAAATGTATTCTATCTTAAATGAGAAACAATAACCATGTGTTTTGGGATTTCCTCAGCAGATGATTTTCCAGCACTGCTCATCTGATAGTATTCACATGGGCATATGAATGATCGCCTGTGGTGTACAACAGGAGTCATAAACTGGCCACCAAACTAAAGTTTTCACAGCCAGAAATTAAGGTTTAGGTGGTTTGCAGCAACCTCATTTCAACACCTTAAATTAATGTATCGGTCCATTTTATGAAAATGTGGCTCAATGAATATTTTCCCATTCATTTTCATCCTGGTCGAAGAACTGGCTCGAACACGCTGTGGTGACCATCTCCGCTGAGAGTAAATTTTAAATCTGCCTGCTGCTCTTCTGAAAGACAAATGTCAGTCTGTATTGTACAACAGCAGATTCATTCCCAGCAGAGAGAGAGACAGGGGAAGCACTGGTTAATATCAGCATGAAGCATAACGTTTTTATGTAACGCTGCAAAAACTATATTGCATAATCTGCTAGTTGGGGGGTGTTTACCTAGGGAAATAATGCCCTGCTTCTGAGAAGAAACGTCCCAGGGCAGGGGAGGATTTGTAGAGGTCAAGCCAGCTGGGATGGGCAGGTAGAAACATGCAAAGAGTAAAAGTGGAAGGTTATTTGAAAACAAGTTGCCCTGCCGTGACAGGCAGTAGGTTGTGTCTTAGCTTAGGAGTGTTTGATTTTGTTTGAGTGCACCAGCTGGAATTGTTTGGGATTAACAGAAGTGCTTGCTTTAAATGGAAGAAAGAAAAAAAGGAGAAGAACAAAATGTGCTTATTAAAAAAGTATATTGACTTATTCTCTTTACTGTACTTGTGTGGTAAAACTGTACTCCCTTACTTAAGATCTGTTGTGCCTTCAATTCCCAAAAAGTGAAAGCGTTTACAAGCCTGCATAGAATAGCTAACATTCATCAATGATAATCTTGGTTTTCCCTGTATTTTTGCATATTTTTATGGTTTCTCTGATGGTTTATATGCTGAAAGTGTGCATGATGGTGAGGAAAAGCACTGCAGCAGCATATTACTATTGCTTCAGTGAAAGGAGAAGGCCCGGGTGGATATTCAGCCTGAGATCTTGGATTGAAAAAGCCTTTATTTCCAGTTGCATGATAGATGTAGTATTATTATGTTTACTTTATTTGCAGTTCAAAATGATGTGGTATTTATGACAGAGTAGGTACTAGAATCTGTTCACAAAGTTACTTAATGGCAGATGGAGGAGTAAATAGGTTCAGGACTACAGTGTGAAATCAGTTCAGGTAAGGGTTAGGTATATGTTGGTAATATTTAGAGTTAGCGTAAGGGTCTGGCTACAGCCATATAGGGTCAGGGGTCAGGTTTAAGGTCCATTTCAATCTTTTTTTACATTTCAAAAAGCAGAGGTTTGGACACGTCATTTGATCTTGTAAGGGTGCTGCAAAACACCTCTCTCACTAAGATGATGCACACACAAACCCTGATAAGAAGTTTGTTTTATTTCAAAGCCTCATTTCTTTTTATTTGAGGTCCATCTCCTAAGGGCTGATTTCATGGGGCGCACGCATGATAACAGTCTAATGACTTCAGCTGGAGGAAATTCCCTAATCTTCCATTGCACTGGAGTGGACCACTGCATGAAGCTGGGGGGTTAGACATTTTCTTTATTTGCTGTTTTAGCATAATACCTGTACATTTGTTAGTAAACTGCATCTATGTGTTTTAAATTAATTGCTTAGTAATCCATATAGGTTTGCGTTGCTATCTTGCTAAGGGAAAAACCCCACAATCAGTGGTAGCATTGCAACATATTTAAGCACTGTCAGCCAATATAGACACCCCATGAATTATAAATGATACCCTCTCACAAATCCTTTCCTTATTATGCAAAATATCAGGCTGATCTATCCTGAAATATCACTGTGCCCTCTGCAGACATGAAGCAATATTTCTATATTTCATTGGAGGAAAACACCATTTCGATCATCAGCTAGATTGGCTTAAACAAACTGTCTGTTTGTGAATTCTCCAAAACCTGTGTATTGTCAGTGCAGCTCTGTTTAGTAATCACAGGAGCAAAAGGCCTCCATAAGGCTATGAGACGAGGAGAGAGAAGCCATCAGAGAAAAAAAGCCGTGACCTTGCT
>JAGKQL010002344.1:2122-32401 GCA_018398635.1 Cyprinodon brontotheroides | reverse complement strand
TGCATTTGAGATATCAAAAAAGTACTCCAGAGTGTTGTTCAGCATGGGCGTGAGTAGAAAATGAAGGCTAATCATGTTTTGGGTGTACTATTCCTTTAAATCTGTAAATGTAATTTACTATTTTTACATAAATGTACTATTCTTATTTGTTCCTTTCCATCAACACATACTCACCCAATTTAATCTGATATTCATAGACAGAAATTTGTGATTCATACATGTAAATTTGAGACTTTTATTGTTTTAAAATTGTAACTTTGCAGTTTATAATCATCACTTCTAAATTTGTATTCAACTATGGAGTCACGTTAAAACAAACGGAGAGCAATGGGTTTCACTCAGTCGGCTCTTTATTTTTTTTGCAAAGAAAAAAGGGAACAAGATGGCGTAATGTCCAGCCCGTGCTCTGGCTAGACAAAATTTGTATCACTAATTTAAACCCGTCAGGAAGGCTATGAAGGTCTCGACATACCGTTACCCAAACGACTACAGACAAATTGAACAGCACATTATGTTGTGAAATAATCCCTGAGAAACAGTCTAGCTTGTTATGAGAAATGATTATTTTTATCCCAAACATCCCAAATAGGATAAACAACCTGTCTCCTCAGACACCCTAGCCTTGCAGCACTGAGGCCTGAATGAATGAAACTCTGAACTCATAAGTCGAGATATGTTAAAGGGAACTAATTAACATTCTCATAGATGAAACATCACGGGTCACCTGTGTGTGTATGATTCCACAACAGAAACCACATCCAAGTCCTAAACTTATTTATATTATTGACTCACATTGGCAAAGTCAAACATGTACAGCCCTGTTTTTATTGACGTGCCACCACCCTGTGCTGAAAGTGTTTTTGTTTGCAGTGTACACATCGGCCTACCCCCACTCTTTCATCTTTAAGGGTACCATGACCTTCTTTGACCCATTTAAACTATATTTCCTCAACAAGAGGATGAGTCATCTCTGTTTGAACCATGCACCCCCAAGATAAAAGCTCTGTTATTATTCAGCTCAATATCTGCACTCTGTATTCTCCTCAGCAGAGCAGAGACAGAAAGTGAAGACAAATCAGAACCAGGCGTGAACCCAGGGTTATTGGGCCCAGTGTTTCAAATGAGAGCCAAAGCTCCTTGTTACCATCCTGGCTCCTTCTGTTCTCTGTGGACAAATAAAGGCTAAAAACAACAAGACCAGGGATGAAACTACTCAAATGCTTTAGAAGAACTGCACTGAGTGTCAAGTTTGTCTTAGTAACCTGCTGCTTGAAAGTTTGGGTCGAGTAACGGACTCACGTAACTACGGGGCCATCAGCAGAAACATCGCACAGTAAAAACATAACAATGACCACATTTTGTAAAACCAGAGCCGGTTAGAATAAGTCACAATATTTCTTAGCAAATATAGATGTCTTAAAGTAAGTGTGACTTGATCTGCTATAATAATGATCTGAGTAATTTTCAGGTTTCTTTAAAAGTCTTTTTTATTTATTTTTTTTTATTTTTACCATCTGATCAGCCATCGGCGCCGATAAAGGAAACACCATCAGAATCTGGCTCTCCAGGATGATCCTAGATACACTGCTGTATCCATATGTTGCAGATTGGCGTTATTTCCTCCATAATTATCCTTCAAAGCTGAACCAAAGAACTCTCTGAATGTTCATGAACCCATGTGAACGAGGGACATTAACAAAAAATTGACTTATTTAAACTTTTTTGAGTTGTAATTTTACCCCAATCCACTAGAGCGGAGGTCTTCAACAGGGGGTCTGCGACCCCTAGGAGGTCCATGGAGGAACTTGCTGGGGGATCGCGAAAATTTTGGTTGATTAGACTTTTTGTTTATATTCCCCCTGCATTTTTCTCCACTAATTAAAATGTCTTTAAATCCACATTAACATGAATCCAACAGACTGTAGTAAACAGATAAATGAAGGCAGAAGATGTCTTTTCAGTCATCAATGAACACATTCAGCTTTACACACAGGAGCTCTCTTTAAGCTGGGCAAAGTTTCATTCATCCAACTCTCCTGTCCATCAACCAGGAATCAGAATCCCAGAATGCTTTACTTTAATAATCCCAGGGAGAAATTACTTTACATGACTCCATCTGTAATAGTACGACGGAGTATTATATTCTTTTCTCTTCTATTACGAGAATAAAGTCATAAAATTACAAGAATAAAGTTGTAAAATTAAATTAAATGTTATGGAAAGAATCTTTAGATATAAAAGAAAACACTTCTTGGAACATTGCAGCATAACCCTCTAACAATTAATTGTTAGAGGAGTGACAAGATCGATATAGATGAATTTGTTGATCGATAACCTTTGCACTGAGCAGCATTTCAGCAACGTAAAGGGCTGGTTATCCTCCCCCAGCAGTGTGTCTCAGTGAGCTTATTGCAGATATTTTTGATTTATGCCCAATATTGAAGCGTGGTCTGCGCTATGTTATTCCACGCCACAACGCAAGAGGGACAATCAGGAACTAGCT
Organism: Cyprinodon brontotheroides; assembly: GCA_018398635.1. Lineage (NCBI taxonomy): Eukaryota > Metazoa > Chordata > Actinopteri > Cyprinodontiformes > Cyprinodontidae > Cyprinodon > Cyprinodon brontotheroides. The sequence continues at coordinate 29,898 of JAGKQL010002344.1, read as the reverse complement.
GTGGGTCTAGTTACGGCCGAGGCGGTAAGGAAGTGGGGGCAAGTTTGTGCGACAACAGAGGGACATGAGGGTGAAAGAGAGCGGGGATCCAGGTGGAGCAAGGTTGCCAGCGTTCTCATAGAAGGGTGGGGCTCACATTAACCCCAGTGTGGGGGGTTTTATGCAGCCAGCCCGCCCTGGATCAGCACCTAAACACTGTCAGTGTGAGCCCAGCATAAGGACCATGTTTAATTAGAAAAGAGTTAAATTTACCACCCAAAAAATCATAAATATTAAAATTCGAAATTTTAAAAAACTGCAGATTGCACTGAGTTGTAAGAAAATTGTTATACAAATAAAGCTTAATTGACTGACTCAGCCCCTTGGCCTCATATGTCACCCTGTCAGTTTGAGAAACGGTTCTAGCTTCCTCTAAAACGTATCCCTCTGTCAAACCCAAACACACATCCAATCAATACAGCCACCATCAGATCGCAGGCAGGTCATCCCTCAGTGGAAGCCTGTTATGTTAGGAGTGTAAAGTTTTACTCATTGCCTTCTGTCCTCACTAACCAACCTGCTAATAACTACCAGTAGATCCATCTCCCCATTTTTTTATAAGAAACTGTAGAAAAACTTTCATTAAGAAGCAAAAGACAAACAGAACAGCAGTCAGACCAACAAGAAAAGCAATCAATGCAAACAAACACTAATGCCTCTATTTAGCATTTAGCAGAAGCTCATAACAGTTACACAGGAGCCTGCAGCCAATTTAGCATTCAACACCGCACACTGCAATAAACAGTCAGCAACGTTATCATCCACAGAATATCTAGAAGGTTAAGATTTTAAAAACAGTATTACTATTAGCACTCAGGAACATCTTCACAGGAACAAAGTCCACAAACAAGCAAGTTCTTGAATTCAATATGAACCACAACTTATCTACTATCTAATATCTACTGGATGCTCATTTAAATCTAGGTTTTCTGGACTTCAGAAAAAATAGAAATAAAGATGAGAGAAAATGGAAGGGTTCTGTTGGAGCTGTGATCGAGGACTTATGCTAATTGTGTGGGGAGATCTTTAAGCCACATGGTAAAAATAAGTCAGAACAGATCTTCCAACTACTCTTTTAAGCCATGAAAAAGAAAAAAAAGCAAAGGTGTAGTTTAGGGCTGCAACAAACGAATCGATAAAATCAATAAAAATCAATTTTTAAAAGCGTTGGCAGCGAATTTCATCATCGATTAGTTGTGTCGCTAGCGATTAATCGCGTCATCCGCCGCCATCATCACATCCACTTGACTGAAACGGGGAAGAAGAAAAATACGGCAGAAGCGAGTCAGCGCGCCCGCAGTTGCAGTGTTTGCCAACTCAGCAACTTTTCAGACCCCTCCAGCGACTATTTTTTCAAAAAGCGACTAGCGACAAATCTGGCGACATTTTCACGGTGTCACTGGTGGCTTTTGGAGACTCTTACCTGAAAGCATGTATACCTTCCTACTCTGCCGTGGGGCGCTCCCCATCCCAACCCCGTTCTCCCGCTGCCGCAGGAGGTCCCTCTCAGCGCTGCAGTCAGAGCCTCAGCGTCCAGACTACCACAAATGAAATGGCCTTAGCGCTTAGCGCCCCGGGATTGAAAGCGCAAATTGATCACAATAATTAAGATAGCCTGCACTTTGTAAAGTGAAAAAAAGTCGTAACATGCACCTTTTGTCAAAAAAGAAATTAACGCATAGCGCGGAAGCACCATGTTTGTTTGTGGTTTTAAAGTGGGGAAGCGTAACGTTTAGTTTCTCAGGTAGCTCATCTGATGCTTTCCTTACACACGTGTTAGTAGGTTACAGACAGGGATAAGGTTGGCTACTTATTTTTACTTTTAATTTCATTTGAATTAGCAATAGCAGCGTTTATATTTTTCTTTATAAATAATAAATTAACTTACAAATTATGAGGGCAGAGCTTTTAAAGTTTAAATCTTCTGGCAAAGACTTAAGAATAGAAGATCCTGCAATTTATGGAAATAAAGCAGAATAGGCCAAAAGCAAGATCAGTAATATGTCAATTAATTATCTGCCACATTCCCATGTAAATATCCTGTATCTTTGGAGGATATGTTTTTTACCACCCCTAGTTCTCTCATTTTTATTTCAAATACAATTTATAATTTGAATCACAGGGCTATTTTTATCTCTATGGTTCAGTATTTATTTTCTCAAGTAGCAACTTTAACTACTATACTTTCCTGTCTTAAAGGCAAGAACTCTTCTAGTCTAAAAAACTTTGTTTAAATGGGGGGGCCTATTGTTTGAACCCCTTAGGGGCTTTAGAAAACAAAATGTCTTTTAGAAGCACATATGCAACAAAGCCTTCTGCTATGTCAAAATTCAGTCAATCCTGTAATGTCTCCTAGCAAACATTTATTTTCATCTTGTGGATTAGTAAACGATTGGTCCTCCATCTTTGAAAAATAATTTCTAAAAAGAGGTTAATATAAAAAATATTATTTGTCTGATTCATCGATTAATCGAAAAAAATAATTGGCTGATTCATCGATTTTTAAAATAATCGTTAGTTGCAGCCCTAGTGTAGTACTGGTGTTTTATAAAATATGTGAATCAGGAAATTGTCTAACTGAAAGATTGTTGCTCTCTATTTCAAAAAACACTTTAAGATTTCCAAATGGGAAAATTTCTATTTTCTTTTTATATTTTTTATTTATTTAATGTCTTCTTTTATTTGTTACCCCCACCCTATGAGAACAGATGCACCAAAAAGCCTTAAAATGCTTAAATGGTCTTACTTTCTCAAATCCAACTAGATGTTTTTAGTGGGTCCCAGTAAGTAGGACAGCACAACTCTGGAGGAGATCAAGGCTTTTCTGTTCCAAACTTTGGAAAGAACTGCCTTTAAACATCAGTTAGGCTTCTTATAGCTTCCTGCTTTTAATTCTTTCCTTAAAAAACATTTGTTTCCACAGCTGTACACTAGGCTAATGTCATGTCAAAAATACAACCTGTGTGTCAAAGAAAAGTGGGAAAAAAGAAACAATTGTCACAATTTCAAATGAAGAATGGTATAAAATCTATTAGAGGTTTCAGACTTCTACAAATTCACTAAAATGGAGGAAATTCAACTGGAAAGTGTCATTCGATTCTTTATCACGCCATCTATTAAAAGAAAACAACTGTCAACCCAACAAAATGTGTTGGGAGGCATGTGGCACCGCTGGCGCCAACTAATGAGCGTTTTCTGGAACTGCATTGAGATAAAACCTTTCTGGTCTTCTATACCTCACTCTGTGCAAAGTACTGTTGTATTGTGTACCTTTAATTTTCCCAACAGTAATATCTGGGCCTTATGTCACAATGTGAAAAAAAGATGATCAATATTTGGTTAAAGATGGAAGGCTATGCGTGAGGGAGGAAAGCAGATGGCTTAAACCTGAGCCACCCAACCATACTCAGTGGATGGACATTGTGGAGGAAATATTCTGCATGGAAAGAATTACTTTCATTTTAAGACTGAAACAAAGCTCAATTTGAGAAAAATGGGGACAATAGATAACATATAAATTAGCCTCAGAAACAGACTTCTGTATCCGACAACCAGTTGCTGTCTTAGGTTGGAGTGCTCATTTTACTGTTTTGGTTTTGCACCTTGCTGATGCTCAGAGGCTGAGATCAGTGCATTGTTTCTTTTATTGTCAAAACAATACAGAAAAAAGCGGGGGTGGGCATTTTTATTATCTGAGTAGTTGTGAGCTGACGTAGCTATTGTCTCTGATCTATTTTACTATCAGTGTTTAAAATTTTTGCCGCGTTGGCACCACTGCTGTTGTATAGGGTGCTTTTATAATTAAACTACATTTTAAATTTTTCTCTCAGATTGTAACTTTATTAGTATTTTTTAAAATAATGGCGTCAACTTTGGTCGAGAGAGTGAAAATGCCTCTGCTGGAAAAATATCTATGATGCTGTTTTATTCTAAGAGAAATGAATGAGTTTAAATCCGGGATCCCAGTGGGGGTAAAACTGGACAAAAGAACCGTAAAAGATTACCCAAAGTAAAGATCTGACAGAGAAGGTATAGAACAAGGACAAATATTTAAAGTCCGGCCCTTTCAGTATCAGATAAGTGAGATAAAAGGCACCCGCAGTATTAACACTACTTATTCAGGGGGTGAAGGTGTCGTGCAGCTGCTTTTTAGATGCAAGGGTCCGCTTCCATCAGAGATTCTACATGGAAGTTATCAGATTTAGTAACAACCAAACAGTCCAAAACACAAGTTTCCTTCAACTCTTGAGTTCCTTAATTTGCAAAAAACTTTTATTTCTGTTTTTGTTTTGAGCGCCCACAAAAGCCACAGCTCCCGGTGTAACATTCCATTTTGAACAAAGTAAAAAAAAAAACGTAGAAGTCTACAGCTTCACTTCAGGTTGTGTGATTCTGTATCATCAGAGGCCGGCTGCAGGGGAGGATATCAGAAAACAGCATCTGATCTTCAAAACCCTGTATGAGAGGCTGTATTGATTGACCCCTCAGTGGAAAAAGGGGCTGCCAGCGCATTTTCTCTTCAAGAGCGAACAAGACAAGACCGCATCAGGTCACCCTGATGATGTCACAGAGGAGCTCAAAGAAAAGATATCAGTCCTGTGTGATATATGATCACTTTCTGTTCCGCGGTTGTTCATAACACTCAAAAGGCTTTCAATTCATCAACTTTAAAATGAAAAAAAGAAATAATTTATCAGCAGTGTTAGAATTTAATCAAGCAGCGCTCTTGTTCAACCTATTCAGCATCAAGGCCTCCAGATTTTTAAAAAATACAACCACAAGCGTTTGTGCTTTCATTGATATTTAATGCAACAGATCAACAAAAATTGAAGCTGGAACATGAAAAGGTGGATCTCTATTCATCCCACTATAGATCCTACCACATGTCAGGGTCCGCCAACCAGGATGGGGGGGGCAGTATCTTTTTCTTTCTTCTCTGCTGCACCAATATCTTTTTCTTTTAACCTCTTCTCAAAAGTCCCTGTCGCACCTTGGCCGTTTTAGCCAATATGCCTGACGTCGCGAGAAATCTGCGGCATAAAATGCTGGAATATGTTGGACAGTTACTTGTGAAGTGTTTTGTATAAATTATGAACATGAAATATGCTGAAACACGCTTGAACACGCCAAGAACGATCAAGGCTAGCAAGCATGCCAGCGTATGCTCATACACAGGGAATAAGCTGCAGGTCAGTTATCTGGTTTGTTGACATCGTTAAGTATAAGTTTTCATGAGTTGTGACGTCTAAGCTTATCCAAAAACCTGTGAGTAACTTGTGCATAACTTATCGTGTAACTTATCAGAATCCCATCTCCAATGTTTATCAACGTGTTTTGACATGTTCCAGAAGAAGCTGAAAGTGTTTCTAACATACAGCTACTGTATAATGGTGTATTGGCAGGCGTTTGGTATAACAAGGGGGTTTGGGAGAGTGAACCATCAGTTCCCTCCAGACTTCATCCCCATCATTGGGTGAGAGTAGGTGAAAGTGTGATGGATCCTCCATGCCTTCCGACCACAACCAACAAACTTCTAGCAAACATGACGCTGAATCGATCGCGACTGCAAACCTTCTTTTTCTTTCTTTTTAAATTTGTGGTAAGTTAATACTGCAATCAAAAGACATCTTTTTTTTTGCGGGCGGGTTCCTCCAGCTGCATGCTGCTCAGCGTTATGATCTGAAATACTCTATGTATACACCCAAAAGTGAAAAATACATAGAAAGGTCAGTGTGGCGCCAGCGTTATAGAAATTTTTAGACATCAGGCATATGCTTGGCTAAATCATCAAGTGACCAGAGGGCCCCAAGCTCACTATAACTTCTCTGTCCTCCATATTGAGACAAATTTCCCATTTCCCCTTTAAAGGATATTTTGTCATAATTTCTCTTTTTTACTGCCTTTAAAAAAGAGTGCTATTACATCCGTTATATGTGTTTTATTACCTCCACTAATAATGGGGAAACTTTTAATGAGCAAAATTTCATATCAGTTTTGACGCCAAGGCTGATCCCCCATCTACAAAGCACCATCTTCTTCAGACGCTGTTGAGGGATGAAAGCCAATGTACAGATAAACAAATGGGGTTCCCCTTCTTGGCAGCTCAGGGATTGATAGGCGTGGTGAGGATCGATAGGCGCTAACCCAACAACTGAAAGTCTACGCGACTGCAGCACAATGAAGAAACATGTATGCAGCAGCAGCACAAGAAGGAGCTAATGAAGGATGCTGGGTATAAGTAAACTAAACTCCCTAAATTAGCGTGAAGCTAACCATTTCCATTGGTTTTAAATAGACTGTGTTTCTCATTACGTAGAAAGAATAATGGTAGATCGGTCAATGTTTTTTATTGTTGGTCACAGTAAATGCAAAAAACTAGTAATGTGATGCAGTTTGAACATTAAAAATCACAGACCTCTTCAGCTGAGTTTAAACTCCAAAAGTTTCAGATGACATAGTTATATTTAAAGGCTGGTTTATGCTCAGAAATGGGTCATCTGCGTGTGTGTCGCAAAGTTATTGCAGATAACCCCCACCCCCACCTTTTACTTGAACACTCTGGTGACCACAGACAGTGCTGCAGACAGGGGCCTCTGATTGGTCAATTCTACATCTGCTCTACACTAGACGTGAAAGTACCTGTTTGGTACCTAATAATGGCAGAAACTCTGGCTGTAGTGCGTCAACAATGCCTGGCACACCCCAGACACTATCCCAGACACCATAAAGGAAGCTAGTTTCTAGCTCGCAATGCGACAGTCTGTTGTAGTGGAACGGTTCACAAAAGCCACGGTTTGGTTCGGGTTCCCGCGGTTTAGTGGTCACGCCGTTTTAGGCTTCAGTATATGTGGATTGTTAGCCTGACATGTTGGTCATATTGCTGTTAGCATAAACAAAACGTGTTGCACAATGCTTGGCGCGACTTTTATCCACAACTTTCTTTCGCGGGTCATCGTAGGTCACTCTAAATGCAAAGCGGTTCCATACAGCAGACCTATAAAGTGCTGCTGGCGCTTCTTCCAACTCCTGTTCTTTCCCACTGCGCCATACCCACAATTCTCCACAACAACTGATTTTTTCTGCTACACCGTCTCGTGCTTTGCTTCTTCTTCTTCTTGTTTACTACTGGTGGTTGGTTTTGGTCGCAGAACCGCCACCTTCTGCTCTGGAGTGTACACGCCGCCTATGAGAAAAAAAAAGGAGCAGCGCATGAACCAACGGGAACACAAGCGAATCAACTGGCGGTTGGGACGGTTTTCTATAAACCGTTCCATCCCTATGTGCTATGGTTTAGTGATTGTGGGAAATACCCCCATTTTACAGTTATAAAACAGGGAACCATCAAACTGACCCAGTGAGGCACGCTGTTGTGATCCTCCTGCAGGATGCCCGTGTTTAATGGGTAGAAAAAAAAATTTAAACTGATGATTGGCCCTACACCCCTGACAGACCAAGTTTGGGAATCCATTTCAAAGCTGGTCCCTGCCTTCTAAGGCTGCTCTCCAACTGCTGACGGCGGTAGTTCAGCTTTTCGTCGCGGCGCTCAGGGTGAGTCCAAGTTGCTAACACAGTGAAGAGTTTTTCACATCTAAGTGCCATTAGGAAGGTGAACATTTGACCATTTCCGGTCATTATGCTCACTTAAGTTTGGGAGGTAACGCCTAATTTCAGTGTAACTCTAAAACTTTCACGGTAAACCAGTGGCTGCTCAAACACCTTTTAAAAAAATAATCGTATTTGCCTATTCAATATCTACAGTTCCCTCTTGCTCAGTTAATAAAAAAACAACAACATCAGCTACCATAACTATGCAGACGACACACAGTTTTACATCAGCATGTCACCAGGTGACTATGAACCAATTCAAGCACTGAGGAAATGCTTAGAAGAAATCAATGCCTGGATGCCATAATTTTCTTCAACTGAATAAAACAAAACTGAAGTAATAATCTTTGGACCAATAGAGGAGAGATGCTAAAGTTAGCACACAGCTTCAGTCGCCTAGCTAGTAACCACTGATCGGGCCCGGGTGTCTAGGTGTAGTACTGGATTCGAGGCTTGAACCTCAAAGCATTTAAGACAATTACAAGGTAAAACTTTCTATCACTGAAGAACATTTCAGGATTAAAGGACTATGTCTCAGCATGATGGAAAAACTAATCCATCGTTTATTTTAGTCGAATTGATTACTTACCTTGATTTTCTACAGGTCTGCCTAAAAGTGGATCAGACAGCTGCGGCTGATCCAGAGCATGCTGCCGTGTCCTCACTAAGACTAAGAAATTAGAGCACATCACCCAGTTCTAAAAGTCCTTACACTGGCTCCCTGTATCTCAGAGAATAGAGTTCCTGAGTTCCTTTAAATCAAGACTAAAAACACATTTGTTTAGGATTGCCTTCGACTGTTCTAGTTAAATAATTCAACAAAAACATGTTTTCTTTAATCCAACTGTTTTTAATATTCTTTTTTTGTTTCTGCATTTTTTATTTTATTTTATTTGTTTTTTATTTTTTCCTACTTGCTTTGATTCTGTTTTATCTTCCTGTACTTTAATCATGTAAAGCACTTTGCATTGTCTTTGTACTGAATTGTGCTATACAAATAAATTTGCCTTGCCTTGCCTTGCCTAAATTCAGCACAACAGCAAGAATTTACAGCGGAATGGCCGATGCTGTAATATAGAAAACATTTTCATTTAAGACGTTTTCATTTAGCTTGGGAAAATTGATAAGCAGATTAAAATAAAGGTGTTCGGATCATGTTTAGAGTTAGCTTTTCACAACACAACATTTTAAAAGTCGGGAAAAAGTAGTTTGGGTTTTTTATTTTTACACTTTTGAATCAGTTGGTTTTGCACCATCAATTACAATGCATTGATATTAACTAAAAATTTTGCAAGAATTGTCACTCACAAAATAAAGCAATCTAGCGCCTAACCCTACCTTCATTTCCCAACCCTACAAGACAGAGATTTCCACTGGTCTTGGTTCCTTCTTTTCACAAACACCATCTAAAATGATGTAAATCCTGCTGCAGGCATTTTCACATAACCTTGCACATAAAAGAAAAATAACTGCCTGTGTGTGTGTGATTGCTAACAAGACAGAGTGTGTGCAGTCATGCGTGTGGGATGTACAACCATGCGGGCAAAGTGCCAGCAGGCTCCATGGCAGCGGGAGAGTTGGACTTACCAAAGATATTTGTTGAATGTCCTTTCTTAGCGAGGGGCTTCAGCTCGTTGTGGCCCCAGCCGTATTGTCTGTAGCTGTCCCATGCATGTTTCATCATCTGACAGAAAAACAAAACAGGACAGAAAAAACAGGTGCATTAAAGGAGGTCGTCCCTCTGAGGAGCAGCCAGAGCTCCAGCCTGCAGCTTTGGAGCCAAACCAGCGGCTCTACTGGATGCTGATTACAGATTTATAATCAATGTTTGATCATCTGCAGGGTCACATTAAAGCAGCATTCTGAGCACTTCAGACTGAAGCTCGTGTAAAGCAGGCATTCATTCAGCTGCAGAAGCTGAATAAGGTGAATTAAATAGAGGAAGAAGCTTTGACTACGATGCGATCTTAAATGCTCAGGATTTCAAGTACAGCTCCTGTTTCAGCAGAAATTAACCGATGCTGCAGATCCTTGGAGAAAAATAGAGCCATTTGTAAATGATCAAAATTTCTTTATTCTTTCTTTACTGCACGTCACAGTTTCCCACTAAATCCTGGAAAGAACTCCTGGATTTTACAGGAAACGTGTTAATTTTAAAGACAACAGCAAAGATTTCGTTTCCTATTTTCTGCACATTCCTTTCTGTCCCTTCGTCTTACAGCCTAAAAGGCTACAGACGACAGAAACGTTAAGGAAAAAGGATAAAGAGCAAGCCAGTAGGAGATAAGCTTTGACACAGAGACGCTGATGAGAAGAGACGCTGGAGGGGTTCGGAGCCAAGAGAAGAAAGGGTGCCAGGCTGAGCTGCTCTCCTCCTCAGACTGTGCTGGAGACGGACAGTCGACCCTCTGTGTTCTCCGGTCAGTTACTGTCCCATTTAGAACAAACCGATGTGTGGAAAACAACATTTATTTTAAATAGTCACCGGTGGGCCAATAACCTCCCAAATATTGCTTCCAAGTTGCCGCTTTGATGCCGATGTGTCAAACACTGACACTGCAAATGAATGGTCCTCCAATAGAAAACCAGTAGGACTAAAATTGACCAATACAGATATATAAACTGGCCAATATATCAGCAATCTCTATAATATAGCTGAGTTTACAGAGATTTAGTCTTTGAAAGATAGGATAAAAAAGATGAAAGTTGCCTTCATCTGAAAGTGTATGATATCTGTTCCTGTGGAAGGTAGCAGATAAGAGAGACGGACCGAGCTGGAATCCAGAACTAGGTCAGAAGAAGCTGAATGGGCATCCAGCATCGTAGCTCGACGACAGCCAACACCAATCGTACCGTCTTAGGTTTTCTTTTCGTGCCATCCAGACCCTTCCTCAAACCCTTCTCCTTAGAGTAGCCTGGGAGCCAAACCACCACAGAGGAAGACCAGGAGCACTGCAGCTTTCTGAGACCCGCATTACTATTATTACCAATAAAACACACCATGACAGAGGCGCCCAGATGCAAGGTGACTGGCTGAATTTCTACTGGCCCATATGCCAAGGACAAACTGTACAGAGCTGGGTGTTTGGCTCGGTTGGCAAACCACTTAAAAATAAAAAGGGAATCCAGAACACTAATTGGACATTAAGATACAGTATTCAAAAATTGATTCTGAGAGTTCCTGCTTGCCATCGCTGTGTCTGAAAGGCTGAGGAGAATAAGTGGCCCAAATGGCCGGCTGGTTGTCCAATCACAGCCAGATCTCATCAGGATGTGGAAGCACTAAGAATTAATAAGAAATCAAACTGTTATCATTATGTGGTTGATCAGTAGGAGACATCATTAAGTTCCTCTAAGGGCTAATGACTACCTGACTAGCTACTATACAGTCTCATTTGCACATTATGGCGTTAGGAACCTGCACTCACAGCATGGCAGCAGAACCAACCCTGCTATTATTTAAACATACTTTTTTTTTTCAGGGGAGGCAGTACTGATTGTTAACCCTCTCTTCCATTAATATGATATCTAATATGTATAGGAGTTAGCTTTAAAATACAGCACTGTAGACTAGAGGTGAGTATTGGCATGAGTGTTGCGATTCGATACATGTCGCTATACTTGGGTCACGATACGATATTATCACGATATTGCAGTATCACTATATATTGCCATATTTTCCCCAGCTATCAAAATCAAATGATGAGATAAAACAGCAAGTGCTGTATATTTTCATCAGAAAATATTGATTAGGTATTATTATCCATGTTGTTTGGGGTTTTCTTCCACTGTGACTGCCTCAAATAGAGATTTGGTGCTGCACGCACAGTTAAAGGGCTCCAGAGCGCTCTCTGCCAGAGTGGTGGTGCAGAGGTAGCCCATTTTCCCATCAATGTTTTATATAACCATTTTTTTTTTTGTTTAATCGATACTAAGAAGTGAAAAATCGATATTATATTGGGCAGCCGAATATAACGATATCTCGCCAAAACCATTATTTCCCACACCCCTACTGTAGACACAGTTCTGTTGTTTCCATCGTTTACCTCCTGGAGAGCTTAAACCAGGAGAAGGGCGACAGGCAGCCTGCATAAAACGCCATTGTCTGAATGAACCCTGTGGAAAAAACAAAACAACATTGGGTTACTGGAGGGTTCGGGAATAAGAGCGTTTAGCTAATCTCCTTTATGGCTGCTTTCTAATGTCATACTAATATATAACAGATGTACATGTGTGTAAGCTTGTTTCCATTTCTTGGCGTTCCATTTCTCATGGCTTATGCTAGCTTAGCTTAAAAAGCTTTCAATAGTCGATGCGGAGCGCACAGCCATCTTTGTTTACCAGCAATAAATGGGACAATATCAGGAATGTATATTATAAACTGAATTCTGATTAATTTTCTATTAAAGATTTATTAGATCACATTTTTTTCTCTATGATTAACGGCTAAGGTCTGACTAGAAGGAATTTCTTTCAGTGTTGTGTTGCTGCTGTCCAGTAGAGGGCGCCACTGCACATTCTGGAGCAAAGCCTTACTAGTATTTGCAAGAGAAGTATTTCCTGAGCAGAGGAGCATGTTGGAGCAGAAACATGAAGCGATCCAGAGTAGCAATCAACCGATAGTTTTCTTTTTTTAGGGATGATGTGGATACCAATTATTCTGACATCTAACTGATCCATGAGATTTCTTTGGGTTGATTTTTGAAGCCATTTTTAGCTTTTTCTTCCTCCATTTCAATGAAAAGATACGAATGATGATTCATGTTATGTAATATAAATCCCTTTATTATCCCACAATGGGGAAATTTACTCTCTGCACTTGACCCATCCCCTTTGGGAAGCAGTGGGCTGCCATTGTGTCGTACCCGGGGAGCAGTGTGGGGTTAAGGTTTTGCTCAGGAACCCAAAGTTCAGGCTGTGGGGGTCAAGCTGGGTACTTGCAACCTTCTCAGAGCACAAGCACACTGGTCTATCCACTAGGCAAACACTCCCCATTATATGTTTCATTAAAAAAAAAGGAAACCTTTATTAACAAAAAAACATTAACAATGCATAGCAAAACCATTGAGCAGCAATGTGTGCGTCTTACCTGACGCACACATTGGGTGTGGCTGCCAAGCGCTCTAATCCGCTAATATCTAATATATCTTGTAACTGGTATTTGGTATAGTCATGTATCGGCCGATAAATATAGAAGAAATATTTTAATATTGGGCAAAAATATTGGTCGGCCAATAGGTCAGTCTTTATCATTAACCTCATCGTTTTACTTGAGAACATGATAGATTTGATCTCCACAAATTCCTAAAAAGATTTAATTACTGAAAATATTTGTCCTTTCTTAAAGGAATAGTACACCCAAAACATGATTAGCCTTCATTTTATACTCACCCCCATGCTGAACAACACTCTGGAGTACTTTTTTGATATCTCAAATCCATCTGGAGATCTGGGAGGCTTCTTGCTGTCTGCTGACATTCAAATAATGGAGGTCTATGGCGCCCGAGGCAGAAAGGTCCATAAAAGTCCACAAAAAACGTTTCAATATTCCTCCATACTGCTCGTCCAATGTATTCCAAGTGTCCTGAGTGGGTAGCATCCAGAATTTACTCAAAACGAAGTCATTTAGAATGTTTTTAGAGCATAAACAGTAGTGTATAGGATTTCCTGAAAGCGCGTTCACGACGCTACGGAAACCGCAGCAGACCAAACCAGATGAAAGTGCGCATTCAGCTCGGCAAAGAACTCATGCTCTTCCTCAACACTGAAGTCCTCAGACATTTTTCTTTCGTTGTTTCTTTCTTTGCACAGGTAAACGGCACATTTCTTCTTCTACGCTTGCATTATTGGCAGAGCAGACGCTGAATGCGCACTTTCATCTGGTTTGGTCTGCCGGCTTCCATAGCGTCGTGAACGCGCAGGTGCGCGCTTTCTTTTATGGACCTTTCTGCCTCGGGCGCCATAGACCTCCATTATTTGAATGTCAGCAGACAGCAAGAAGCCTCCCAGATCTCCAGATGCATTTGAGATATCAAAAAAGTACTCCAGAGTGTTGTTCAGCATGGGGGTGAGTAGAAAATGAAGGCTAATCATGTTTTGGGTGTACTATTCCTTTAAGGTGAACTGATATTCCTTTACCTAACCTTTTATTAGTTTATTTTTCTCATAAATACCATGTGTAGGTTTGTCCTTTAGGCTGCTCCACTATTCAGAGGTGAGAACAGAAAGTCATCAGGATTTGCTCATCAGACAGTTTTACACCAGATGGAACCAGGATTTAAACCTGGGCCCCGCAGTTCCAGGCTTAAAGGACTGCACCATGGGGACTGCTACACATTTCATTTTGACATCTATAAACCTAAAATGTAAAAAAATTGATTGAGATTCACAAAAAGAATAAAAATAAAATTAACTGCCGTTTCTTTTTCTTACTTTGCCCGGTGTTTCACTATTGCAATCGCCTCGGCTACTCTGTTTTAATTATCAGATGGAGAGCTTTGTGTCGGCCAAGTTAACAGATACAGATGGGCTTGGTTTTTGGAGAGCGGTGTATTGCTAGCATAAGGGCTAAACCATCTTATTTTAGAGCTAACGTGTTACGATGAGCTCCGAGTTAGTCCATTGTCATGGATGGGGTTCCTAACCCTGCCAAAGGTTCGGAGTGGAAAGTTGAAGAGGTTGTATCCCCGTCCCCGCGGCTCCTGGGGGCTCCAGCATTGCGGTGGCTGGGGGTTTTCCTCGGGGCCGTCTCTCCTCCTGCCTTGGTGGGGGTGTCGGATTTCCTGGGACGGCCCCTCCTGGGCGCCTTTACTCTTTGGATCCCTTTGGGTGTCTGGGGCTTTGGGTCCCCCGATGCTCGCCTCGGTGTTCTGGAGGGGCACGTCTTCGGCTCTTCACAACCACTACTGAGCACTTTTCCTTTGGATAAACTCTACATGCACAAGTGCACTCTCACAAACAACTACAGGTACTTGGCTCCAGGTACTTAGAGATTCACTTCCATACAGAAAGCCCATATTGTTGTCTTCAGCTACCACAGTATTTATGTCAGATTAAATAATACTGCTTATACTGCTTATACTTCAGTGATAGTATCAAGGTGTTACTTTATTTTATCTGTTATGCTATATTGGTTGGTTGTGCCGTTCTTCTCTTTGCAGGTGATGAAGCTGACTGAAGATGTTTTATTATCTCCCCTTTCTTTCATCTTTTCTCCTTTTCTTTTTCTTTCCTGTTCTATTTACATTTCAGTGTCCATAAAATCTGTAACATTCCCTGCGTGAATTATAATAAAGCCATTTATATGTATAAATCAAGCGGAACGCTATGGCGATAGCCGTACTTCTCCACTTGTGAAAGCAAAATATGCTGGGCTGCAGGCACCAGGATTATAAAAGCAAACATGTTTTGCCGGCAGATTTCAGCATTTTAAGTAAATTTATGCATTAATAAACAGTTTCAGAGGAGTGATCATAGCGCTCTGCATTATCAGAGATGTGTCCGTCTCCCTGCCAGCTCCCAGATAAGCTTCTCTAATTAGTTGATGTGGCGTGTCAAGTAGCAAAAGTTAAATTTTTCCAACTCGAGCAGCAGCTGCGTTGTAAGCGCGTTGCGCTGCTCCTGCTACTCAGACGCACTGTGGGACCTTTTGCTGCACCTTGATGCACGTCAACCGTTGACTTTGCATGGAAACTAGCTGCTCGTGCTGCCTTTGTTGCTTTAGGTGTGAACGTAGCTTTACTTTCAGGTAATGGCTTGCTGGTCGTGCTTTTGGCCAGCAGCCCATTGTTCTGCTGCTCTGCACCAGCTGCAGCAGAACTTCGAGATCCTGGAGGGTTTTACAAAGCTATACTATCTTAAAGCTGACAATGTATCATCTTTGTTGATGTATCGGGGGAAATTGGTTTGCGACACTAGAATTGGCATATTGGCAAATTTTTGTAAATTTACGCCCTTATTGTTGCTTGAGTTGCAAAAAAAAAAAAAAAGCCAAAATTTCCCACAAAAACGTAAATCTCTCAATTTTATCCTAGTATATTCTTACCTTTAGCCCTGGAAGTCTGTATCCTAGATTTATTGAATAATTGTTACATTTAAATCTACGATAGAGGGTTACAACCCTGAGCATTTACTAAATAGGTTGAAAGCTGAATAGTTTAGAAACCAGCATTCAAATCTATTTTCCCGTTAAACGCATCCCTTACTAAACGTTTCTGTTGCAAACACATGGATAACACTCCTATCCAGCTGCAAGATTCTCACATTTGTTTGTAAATGAATATCATCCCAGTTGACCTCTTTAGCCTTGCAGGTATTTAAACACAAGCAGAGACCTTCACGTTGTGAAAGCACAAAACAAGATCAGTTTGCAGCTTTGGCAGCAATGAATTAAACCCTCTGTTGCTCATATACAGACACAGATTCAAGGTGTTGGCATGGATAACCACAGGACAGCAAAATATTTATAAATCTGACCAGGAACTGCAGCCCGGGCTGTTATTCTGGCAGTTGTCTGGAGAAAAGGATCCATCTGAGAAGCCGATGGATGTCTGAGGAGCTGAAGAGCAGTGCTAGAGTTATGAGTGACCTCCAGAGTCCCTGCGACTGATTTACAGCACCCCCTCCTGCCCTTCACCCCTCCAGGCGTTCAATCCAGTTTTAACGGGAGGTCTTTTTAAGACAATGCACAATGATGGTGAGCGTGAGAGGCATGAATCCCTTCTTGCAATAAATACTTTCAGAGAGCTTTTGCAAAAGGTAGCAATGAATTCCTGATGACGCTGAGATGTAAAGGGTTTCTGTTCAAGCTGCTCTCCTCCTAATGCTACGTTCACACCACAAACAGTAGAAGCAGAAAAAATGCATGTGCTGCTTTACTTTTGATGCTTGTACAAGTTTAGTTCTGATGCGCAGATGAAGCATCTTTGCTGCTCAGGCTGAGCGGTTGAAAAGTGGGTCTGATGCGCGCTGGGCAGAGCTACCCTATCCTTTCTTTGCCTGTAACAATGGATGCTATATTTGCTATGATCAGTGGGTAAAAAGTAGTTTTAACATGTTTTTAAGTGAGAAAGTCCAGCTGAAAATTGTAGTCAGTTCATCCAGATTACCATTTTGACGCAAGTAATTTCACGTATGCAATTCAAACTGCGGCAATCAATAATAATAAATCAACATTTGAATTCAGCAGGTTTCAACATTTTAAGCCACACCTGTTCGGCGGGATCTGTGCATCAGCAGTGCTCGTCTGCTGCATCAGCGATTATTGATGTGGCAGCAAAAGGTAACTGCATGAAAAGTGGGATGGATGGATGGATTGTCGAAGTTCAGGTTAACGGCAGTTTACGGTAATTTGCTGGCTATTAACTGTAAATTGGCGTGGGCTTTCTTAGTAAAGGTTCCCCCCATGCCTCACATAGAAATCATGGGGGTGGCTTTAACATGTAAATGAAAAATGTTGTGAGGCCCCATACAAATGCAATCATGGTTGCGGGGGTTTACCCAAAGTGACATTTCTAAAGGTAAGAAAATCTCTGATACAAAAGGGTCCCGAGGCTTAGTACATTCATTCTTGGTATTTTGGCAGCTTGATTTTATTGTAATTATAATTCTAAATCCATAAACCTGACAGTTATGCATTTTAGCCGTAAATTACGATTTAAAACCGTACATTTAAGCATAAAAAATAAAATGTTGTCTGTCAGTAACAAATGTCACGGAGGAGTACAATACCGAGGAGTGGAAGAGTTTCGAAGTGAGTCTGGAGATGAGATCACTTCATAACATGAGGCATTATCCTGCTGGAAGTAGCCATCCGGAAGATTCGGTACACTGTGGTTCTGGCGACATAAGGTCAGCAACAATAATACTGAGGTAGGCAGCACCTCATTTGTTATTTTGATGCTAAATTGGTGATGAGAGTAGTAGGGGTGTGGCAATAAATATCCCAAATAGATGAAATTGCACAAATAGATCGAGGCTCAGTATGACCCCTGAGTACTTCAGACTCTGACGGTACTTGGCCCGAGATTTGATTTTATTTACAATGAAGAGAAGTACGCTTTCATTACTGTGTATGCTCATCAGCTATATGGCAAATGTTATGCAAAAATACACAAAATAATTGGTTTAATCAGGAGATCCAAGTTGTTAACAATAGCTTGTGAATGTGAAGGAGAATCCAGCAAGGGTAAATATGCATCTCCTTCGCACAGTGCTCTTAGGGATGCTTGGGGAATCTTTTGTTTCGAATCCAGCTTTAAACTTCTCAACAACAGTATTCTGGGACTGGCCTGATGATTTCCTTGATGTTCACGATGCTCTCTGCACTTTAAAACTGATCCTCTGAGGGCGTCACAGAGCAAGGTGCGTTTATACAGTGACTTGATCACTGACAGGTGGATACCATTTAGTATTTGAGTTTTAACTAGACTCTCTTTGGATCATTCAAGAGAGAGAGGTCACTCACTGAACTTCTGGGGAGAGTTTGCTGCACTGGAAAGGGCAATGTATCCATCTTGGCACATCCCGACCTTCCTCAGTCTTTATCTGTCGCCAAAAATATCTGCCATATTTACCACACTTAAAACCAGTTGTTGATTCTTCCACCGTACCGTTTATGTTCTACGCCCGGAAATGCGGCAAACAGGCTGGCATCTTCGAAGGTATCACGGCAGGGCAAACTGTAACTGGGCTGATATATAGCTCTGACAGGGTTTCACTTAGAAAAAGTCAGCGGCCTTTTGAAATGTTCTGTAGTATGGTATAAATCAAGATGGTAGTGTGGTATAAATCAAGATTCTCCAGAACATATCTCCCAAGCCTGCTATTTTTTTGTAACACAAGTTGTGCTACCCACAGTAATTGCTGATAAAAAGTCTAAAGACTGTTGTAGAATTTTCATATTTCTTTATGCTATTACTAGTTTTAAATCTGTGGTAAACCATTGTTTTACAGCAACTCCTCTCTCACATATACAATATTGCATCTTCTAATATGTTTTAGATGCAAAATCCCATCATGCACCGCAACAAATTTTTGCAAAATATTTGAACATACATTCGCCAAATATAAGAGGAACATTGCAGTTTGGTTTAAATAAAACATTTTAGTTTTATTTTAATTTATTTCGTTGCAAGGATTTTACAGTTTGAAGTAATAGAAAATTACACCATATGCCAACCGTCACAAAGGAATAACAAGGAAGGGCTATATACACTCACTGGCCACTTTATTAGGCACACCTGTCCAACTGCTCGTTAACACTTAATTTCTAAGCAGCCAATCACATGGCGGCAACTCAGTGCATTTAGGCATGTAGACATGGTCAAGACAATCTCCTGCAGTTCAAACCGAGCATCAGTATGGGGAAGAAAGGTGATTTGAGTGACTCTGAACTTGGCATGATTGTTGGTGCCAGAAGGGCTGGTCTGAGTATTTCAGAAACTGCTGATCTACTGGGATTTTCACACACAACCATGTGGAAAAACGTTGCCTGGTCTGATGAGTCTCGATTTCTGCTGCGACATTTGGATGGTAGGGTTAGAATTTGGCGTCTACAACATGAAAGCATGGATCCATCCTGCCTTGTATCAACGGTTCAGGCTGGTGGTGGTGTCATGGTCTGGGAATATTTTCTGGCACTCTTTGGGCCCCCTTGGTACCAATGAGCATTGCTGCAACGCCACAGCTTACCTGATATTGTTGCTGACCATGTCCACCCCTTTATTACCACAATGTACCCAACTTTTTGATGGCTACTTTAAGCAGCATAATGCGCCATGTCATAAAGCTGAATCATCTCAGACTGGTTTTTGAACATGACAATGAGTTCACTGTACTCAAATGGCCTCCACAGTCACCTCGCCAGATCTCAATCCAATAGAGCATCTTGGGATGTGGTGGAAGGAGATTCGCCAGCATCATGGATGTGCAGCCGGCAAATCTGCAAGCAACTGTGGGATGCCATCATGTCAATATGGACCAAACTCCTGAGGAATGCTTCCAGCACCTTGTTGAATCTATGCCTCAAGAATTGAGGCAGTTCTGAAGGCAAAAGGGGTCCAACCCCTAGCATTGGGGTACCTAATAAAGTGGCCGGTGAGCGTATACTGCATGCATCATTTAAATAGTTAACTTTGTATTGCTTCTTGAGCTCCTTTAGTTATTTACTGTCACAGGTAGGTGCTTCGACCGGAGAGTAAGTGTTGGTGCCAGTATGATTTAAGGAGGGCCTGCCCTCACATGCTGAAATTAAGACTGGCCCACCAGGTTTGAGTTAAGGTTTTAACTTTAACATAATAAACACTAATAATCTCAGCAATAAATAGAGAACTAATAAAGAAACACATAAGAGTGTATCCACGACTTTCTTCACTGCTTTCTTTGTCTTTCAAATGTGATTCTACTAAGGACCCGTCCACACGAAGTCAAAACGAACACGAAACGCTGATATTTTCCAAAAACGTTTGCCGTAAAGACGGAGACGTAAAATAAATGTGATTGTCCACACAAATGCATGAAAACGCTGCAAAATGTATGCCAGGCCTGTAAGTGGCGCTGTGGTGCCAAAGCAAAAATAAGCGACGAAATGTTGGGCATGCGCACTAATATTTATACATGGTTGCCCTCTGGGTCCATTTTCGTGGTTAAGTCAAATTCAGGTGCTGAACTATGTGGAGATGGAATATTGCTCTGTTCTTCCTGGAGATATTCCAGAAGAAAAAGATTCTGTTGTAAGCCCGACAGCAGGGTGAGTAGCATTAGCAGCAACCATTCAACATAGTATGCGGCGCCATTGTTGTTGTGATACTGTGGCCGCATGCATGCGTGCTTAGAGTGCGGCGCTACTGGCATGATCGCGTGTAAAAAAAATGCTGTTAGAGCTTAAAGATGGAAGCGCGAAAACGCGTTTCAGAATCTTCCCACTCTGAAGGCTGAATTAAAAAAAGATCGATTTACAGACCCCGAAGCGCCCGGCCGTGTGGATGAGAGGCTGGTTTGGTTAAAAGGGTAATGCGTTTAGGCCAGGGTTAAGCTTCATGTGGGCGGGGCCTAAAGGTCACTTGAATACTACCCCTTCTTCTTCCTTTGACTAGAAATCGCTACGACTTAGCTCCTAATCAACACGTTGGATAGTATCAAACTGTAACAGATTTTTAAATGGATCAGTGTCTTTTTTTAAAAATGGACTTAATGTTCTAATGTAAGATTTCTTTAATACTTATTTTTGAAATAAAGAGAGATTAAGCCTTCACCTGCATGTCTTTACTTCCACCTCTCCAGATCTAATCTCCTACATAACTGTTGCCTGATCTCTTAACAATACGGGACAATCTATCAATGCAAGACTTAATCAAGGAATTGGAAATGAAAGAAATATCCATTCTAAAGGCAGGTTAATGTTTGTGGATGGGAGAACAACTCCCTTTCTTGCGTTGAAGGTTTGTAGTATCCTTATTTGTTAAATGTAAAGTGCAGCTTTTAAATTCTGAAATGCAAAATAACTCAGACATTTCTTTCTTATACATGGATATACCTGGGGTACATATTCCAAGTTATCATTTTATCCCATCATCTATCTTAATATTTTGGAATAAATTCACAAAAGTAATGCTAATTTAGCATTTCTGTTCAATTAAGCATAATTTAAGCCGTTTTTTTTCAATAAAATGTTCAGTAAAATATCTAATTTTGATTTTTTTTTTTTTTAGGTGGGAAGGAAACTGGGGTACCCAGAGAAAACCCACACATGGAAAGGAACAGGGCAAAGCTTAAAATAAGCAAGGGATTCTGGGTGTCTTTGAGGAGAGAGGGTCCTGCTGTACCAGCTTGATGAGGTCCTGTCATATGAGCGCACTGACAAGCTTTCTGGGGTTTTTCCAGTCTTAGCATGAAACAAATCCCCTTTGGGTGGGTCGTAGTTGCCTGAAGTGACACTGTAACTGTTGTCAGAAGGGGAGCTTTGAGTTTCAGAGCTGTAGGTCGAAGATTCATCAGAATTGGATATAACTCCTTTGGGATATAATGATTCGGGTCCCAACCTTTCTGCCGTCAAAGATTTGTGATTTATCATTGCCTCATAGGCCTCAGAATCATAAGAACTGTTGCTGATAAAGTCAGAAAAATGGTTCATTGTAATAAAGCTGTGTTTAAGTGCGGCTGCTGATGTAATACGTTCCTGCGGTGTAGTAACTAGCATTTGTTTTAGAAGATCGATGAAACTTAGTAAATCCTCCCTTTCAATGGGGTCTTGTGTTGGTGGTCGGATTTTCAGCAGGTCATCCAAAGACTTCAGCTTCAACTCTGGATCATAATCCCTGAAATCATTTTGACAAGAAGAGGAACATTTATAACTACAATGTGGTTCACCCAACATTTTAACAATTGCTGCCAATGTTTCTTCCATGGTGTTATAGTCGAACAGGTTTTCTCCAATGTAGAGATAGATCAAAGTGAGGGCTAGACACCACATATCCACACTTGCATCTGGCTTTATGAGCAAAATTTCCTCTGGAGGTATGTAAAGCAGAGGATTACACCTACTATTTTCCATTGTTTCTATCTCCTCAGTGAAACCCATATCGATTAATTTTACTTTTAGTGACGAGCGGTCTACCAGCATTATGTTATTAGGCTTGAGATCTCTATGTGCCATTCCATTTCTATGTAGAAAATTTAATGCAACCAGAACCTGTTGAGCAATAACACGAATATCACTCAAATGTAGCCCATCATCTACAATGTCTTCTGTAAAACTTTCTAAATCGATATCCAGCTTTTCAAACACAAGGAATTGTTTTGTTTTGTAGTAAAAATCTTCATAAAACTTGACTATGTTGTAGTTTTCCGATCCAAGCGCCTTGATTTTCCTTAAGACCTTTTTTTCCTCATGTATACGGAGTTCATTGTTATCTATTGCTGTTTTTATTGCAACAATCTCTCCAGTTTCTTGGTTTCTATACTCCATAACTTCTGCTGTTCCACCTAAGCCAAGATATTCTACAATGCAGTATTTGCTTGTTTTGGATTCCAAAAAATAATTATTCTCCATATCTTCAATATCTTGTTCTAAAAAAATGTTGAAGAATATTTTGAAGAATTAAAATGAATCTCTAAAATGTTTTTCCAAAGAGGTTTTCCTGTTAACACCAATTGAAATGCGTGGAGCTCTTGGTCAAACCACTGGGAATTCACAAATGTGCTTGTGGCTGGGCTGTTCTATTCTATTCTATCATATGCTATGACATCACAATGGAATGGGGCATTGAGATAAAGTTTTAACAGCCTTTTTGTTTTTGGAAGAGCATAATGTAGAGAAATAACTTGTTGATCCCTTTAAAAAAGAGATACATGAGGGTTTAGTCATAGTAATTTTACATTTATGGATATAAAATTTGGCCAATAGAAGCAAAAGATTACATAAAAAGAAATGTTCAGACAGTTATTTTCTATATTGGTTTATTCCAAATAAAAGATCCTTAAAATAAAATTCTAATTTGTTGTAAATATTTTACTGAATTAAGTGACAAATACCTTGCCATAGACGCCTGGCGTACTCACAGGACCGAAACAGGTGAGAGACAGATTCAGAGAAACTTTTAAAGAAAGTGCAGGTGGTATCAATATCCTTTCTATTTTTAATCAAAAAATGAACTGGGTAACAGTGGTGAATAATCTTAAAGGAAACCTCTTTAACCTTGTTTACTAGAAAATACTTACTGGGTAGAGACTAGAGGTGAGTATTGGCATGAGTGTTGCGATTCGATACATGTCGCGATACTTGGGTCACGATACGATATTATCACGATACTACAGTATCACTATATATTGCCATATTTTCCCCAGCTATCAAAATCAAATGATGAGATAAAACAGCAAGTGCTGTATATTTTCATCAGAAAATATTGATTAGGTATTATTATCCATGTTGTTTGGGGTTTTCTTCCACTGTGACTGCCTCAAATACAGATTTGGTGCTGCACGCACAGTTAAAGGGCTCCACAGCGCTTTCTGCCAGAGTGGTGGTGCAGAGGTAGCCCATTTTCCCATCAATGTTTTATGTAACTAGGGCTGGGCGTATAATTCAATAATCCATATATATCGACGATAGATCGTGGCACAATAGAAAAAAGAGAGTCGATAAAAGTTCGATAAAGAAACGCAGTTTTCCTTCCTTCTCATTGTAGCCTAGCATGTAGGTTTATGCTAGTCACTACTTCCTCCCAACCAATCACAATCGCGGACCCAGGCATGCCGTCACCAAGCGCCGCCCTCTCAAACCACAACACAGAGCACATGAAGATGTCGCAGCAAGGAGAGGCGGAGGAAATTGTTCCAAAGAAGGGTTTTTGTAGTTCGCCAGTTTGGCAGTATTTCGGTCATGGCAAGTCGGACCAAAAACAAACCACAGTCATCTGTAAAATGTGTCGGGAACCAGTGAAAACCAGTCTGATAACGAACCAACTTTTATCATTTCAGCCGCCACAGCCGCGCAGGAGTACGAGCTGTGGTGGCCCCGCCGACGCTGTCGGCAGACCGCCTCCCAGGAATCTTTCTCGGCTGAATTTCGGAAAATAAATATATACTTTCAGTTCTGGGTAAAGCCTCTAATGTGTAGTTCTAACAATTGAGATGTAAAATGCTGAGGGCCATAGAACTTCAAAGTAACAACTCAGGTTAAACAGGAAAATGCGGTGGTGGCGTGGGGTCCATTTTATATTTATTTGTTATATTTATTTTGGTCACTTTAGTTTTAAAAAAGTTGGTTAAATAAAGATTTAATTGGAAGTCTGTGTTTGTGTTCTTTATTAAAATTAAATCATTTAGCAATATTATAAAAAGTCCAGGCAGAGCTGCACATAAAATACGGTTTCAAGTTTTTTTCAATAATTATCGATATCGATCAATATGCATTTTTTTTTTATCGATAAGCTTTTTGTCTATATCGCCCAGCCCTATATGTAACCATTTTTTTTTTTGAAAATCGATACTAAGAAGTGAAAGATCGATATTATATTGGGCAGCCGAATATCACGATATATCGCCAAAACGATTATTTCCCACACCCCTAGTAGAGACCATGTTTTGTTTACAGCTAGTGTTCTGTTTTTGTTTAATGTTATTCCTAAGTAATTAACAGTTTCTTTAATTGGAATATTGCAGAGATGGGACAGTTTCTAAAATTCAGCTTGATTAAAAGGAGAACTCACAAATAATCAACAGGGTTTTTTGTCACAGGAAAATAGACAAGAGGTGTTACATTATAAATCTGAGATGGAAAAAACAAATACTTAGGGTTATGTTTGATTTTTTATGCAAAACAAAGATTTATTTAAAAAAAAAATAAATAATAATACACAAAAATAGGTTCACGACTTCAAACATGAAAAAAAGGAGACTTTGCCTGTGCTCTGATTTTGGGGAGCAGGCAAGCTGTAGCCAGCAAGTACTTGTGGAAGAGCAGGAAGCCCACCGCTTCCTAGGACATTGGCGCCAAGTCAAATCGCCACACTGCCCGGCTTCCCAGCAGGGTGGTAAGGGTAGTGCATGTCTTTTAACCCCATACAGGTTACAGAGCTGAGGCTCTGTAGCCTCAGCTCAAAACTCTCAAAACTCTCAAGGCTAGGCTGTTACTCTCAAACTCTCAAAACTCTCAAACTTGAGGCACTCTCAAAACTCCTACCCTGATCTGAATAAATGCAGCTTGGAACCCAAAATCTGAACTACCATTCAGTCAGCAAAACCTGGGCAACAGTGGCTGCTTTCTGATCCCGAAGTTGGGACAGCAATGGGTGTATTTACTCAATACATTGGTAATTACAAGAACATTTTCCAGACCATTTCATGAAGGATCCAACATGGTAAGATCCATGGCAACATTCTCATTTACCACCCAGAGCTAACAGGTTGCCCATGAAAGTTAACACTCTTGTACCCAGTGTTTAATGTCATTAGACATCCCGGGCCAGTAACAGCTACGTACCAACTTCGATTGGTGTGCTCACACCCTGCTGTCCATACTCTTGATCTGAATTGGGTCACAACATTCCTGCTTAAATTTGATGGCAAAACAAGCTCTAAGATCTCGTTGTACTTGATGGTACACCGCACCATATGTCTCCACAAGGCGACCCACTGTTTTAAAGAAAAAAGGACAGTTTGGGAAATGGCCGTCTTTCCTCAGGCGTGGGATAAACCTGCCTTTTCCAAAAAGCCTAAATGTTCTCCAGGAGAGGTTGGGCACCACTGCAAAAGCACAAAGGTCAGACAAAGAATGAGATGGCAGAACCACCACAGATTGAGTTGCTGACACTTGAACAGGACATGGGGCACACCAAAGGACCTCTGGGACAGAGGTGCACGACAAGAGTTCTGCCAGGCTGGTACCTGTTGTTGGCTGGGGAGAGAGTGCATTAGCATTGGTATTGCTGCGACCAGAATTATATTTTATATCGAAATCAAAAGCACCACCTTCACTGCGCGGTTTTTTTTGCATGATGAAATTATAGAAACACAATAAAAGAAATCTTTCTATGGTGGATGTTTCTGTTGGGAGGAGTTTATTGAGTCATGAGGAACTGAGACTGACACGGGGTGGATTTTCACTCCTGTCCCGTCCCACTCCCACAGAAAAAAATGGTGTCCCGTCCCGATCCCGGGCCAGAGTAGAAATCTAAATCCTGTCCGATCCCGCTCCTGGTGAAATTACTCCCACTCCCATCCCGCTCCCATTCAGAATGACTCCGGCTCCTGCACACCACTCCCATTCTTGTTGTTTTTGAGCGCGGGTGAAAAACTCAGAGCGGAAGTTACTATTGGTTTGCTCCCGCTCCCGTCTGCTCCCGTTAATGTTTAATCCTGTACCGTCCCAATCCCGTGATCGTTACTAATACTGACTCCCATCCCACGGGAATCCCACGGGAATCCCGTGACCCACGGGATTCCCGAAAAAATGTCAGTCTCTATGAGGAACCAAGCAGGAATTGACATCAGAGCTGTGCTCTCTAACCCCGAAATCCCACATCCTCCGTCACCGCCCTGCATTCCTTGGTGTGATTTATAGTTTTAGGATTTAGGAAAAAATAGAAAGATTCCCATCCCTGCATCAAAGCGTGGCCTGTTTGATCTGTGGGCGGTTTTCCATCCTTGCAACCAAACTCCGCTACTTTAGCAGTAGGTGGAGTTTGGAAATGCAATCCACTTCTTATAATCTATCTTTGCACCTCCTCTAATTTAGCCTCCTGCAATGCACTTTCCCTTACTCCCCAGCTTGGTGAGGGGTGGGCTTGCGAATTTACAACTTCCTGGAAATGCCTTTCCAAATTTTTCTTTTTTTTTTTGACACCCTCTCATTACAAAGCGAAAATGCAGGCAATCGCTCAGCACTGATAATGAAAGCAAATGAGTTTTAATTAGGGCTGGGCGATATGGCAAAAATAAAATATCACAATTTTTGATTTTGTTATTGTGATCTCGCTTTTATCACGATTTTTTAGATACGACCAACATAACTTAAATTACGCAAAAAGAGAACAATTTAATAAATTAAATGCTTATTAAAATTAGAGAATCAAAAGCAGCAAGTAACAAACTTATTTTTTAATTTCTATATTGTAAACACACCAAAGAGTATAAAAATGCAATAACTCCTGAGTAAAACAATTGCTAAAATTAGTTACATTTTTTCAAGTAACCGGGTAAAATAAAATGTGCACTTAACTGTATCTTAGTGCAAAGTTTTATTAATTTAAAATCTTGACTGGTCTAATAACGTAAAAGAAAAAAGAAAGCACACAGAAACTAACTTGTGTTTTAAAAAAAATATTACAACAATACTAAACAATAGATTTGTATAATTTCTAAAGTGTTTAGAAACAAAAGCTATTATGGAACGGCAAATATAGTGCAAGTCAAGATGTAATCTGTGCAATCTGTGACAAATCAATAAACAGTCTTCATATAGGGATGTAAATACAGCTTTAACTAGTGCAAATATGTTGTGCAAAACTTGTCCAGCAATTCTGATGAAATAGGCACTGAAATTTGCCTCTTAAAAAGTAACATAGTAACATAGTAATATAAATGTATAAAGCTATACAAACTGCTGCTGCTGCTACAAAAATACAATAGAGGTA
>JAGKQL010002343.1:0-11916 GCA_018398635.1 Cyprinodon brontotheroides | reverse complement strand
ATCTTCTCCTTTTCTCTAAGACTGGAACCAGACTGATTACGGTCTCCCTCCTCCGTTTGAACGCGGAGATGCAGGGAAGATCCTGCCTCTGGCTCTGCAGCACCTCACACCCACCTGGGTGGCAGTGTTAGGCATTGGTTCTGTGGCTGCAGCTGTTATGTCCTCCATGGACTCTGTGCTGCTTTCATCAGCATCTATGTTTACACAAAACATATACAAGACAACTTTGAGGAAAAAGGTGTGTGGAAGCATAGTTTGATCCAATCTTAAACAGAGATACTCAGTTTTTATTATCTGCTTGTCCTTCCTCCTCTGCAGGCCTCAGAAAGGGAACTACAGTGGGTGATTCGTATTAGTGTGCTGCTTGTGGGCCTGGCTGGAACAGGTCTGGCTTTTGAGGATAAGAGCGTGGCCACTCTCTGGATCCTAAGCGGAGATCTCCTCTACTGTGTGATTTTCCCCCAGCTGGTCTGTGTTCTGCACTTCCAACGTGCAAACACATATGGAGCTATTACTGGCTTCGTGGTGGGTTTGTTGCTCCGTGGACTGAGCGGCGAGCCCGTTCTAGGGATCCCTCCTCTGCTCCGGTACCCTGGATGGAGGGAGGAGAATAATCGGATCATACAGTACTTTCCTTACAGAACTGTAGCCATGTTGGCTTCTCTGATAAGCACTGTAATAGTATCATGGCTGCTGGACCAGATCTTTGATCGTCAACTTGTCCCTGAGTCCTGGGACCTTTTGCAGTTTTTTGAAAAGAAGAATGAGACCGAGGAGGATGACAAAGAATCTGAACCTTGTTTAGAAACAAGCCAAGCTTTCAATACTAAATTTTAAGCTAAATATCATTACAACCCAAAGAGTTAAACTAATCACGCACAGTTTTTGACTAGTATTTTTTGATTAGTCAAGGCAGCTCCATTATTGGTCGGATTTTTTAAAGAAAAATTGTATTACCAATTTGAAGACTGGATGGTTCCAATTTATATTTCACAATGCATGGTAAAAGTATTCATATCGTTAATATTTTTTTCCGTAAATTAAAATCACAAACTTCAGTGTTTGATTTAGGCTTTTAAAGTAGTATATACAGGTAATTGTGAAGTAGAAAGAAATTATAGTTTTTTTTTTACTTTTATTGAAATGAAATAAAATTTCTTAAATTTTGATATGCATTTCTGTTAATTTCATTCCATATTTGTCTATTTGTGTTTCCAGTTAATCTAGTTTAAGGTCGGTCAGACTTCACAGAGTCCGTCTATGAACCTGACCTGTCTTTTCTGATGTTGCTTGATTGTGCATAAAGGGCCACGGTGCTGCTGAAACATGAACCTTTTCCCAAGTCTCTTTTTGTGGCCTCGGGCAAGTTTGTACCAGATCCAATTAGGTATTTTACAGTTAGTTAATAATAACACAAATAAGATATATTAGTAAAAAAAAATTATGTTTGCCAAAAAATGACTAGCAAAGATAATAGTTAAATAAATATTTCACAACTGAAGAGGTCCCACTGACGCTTAAATCATACAAACATATGGATATAATTTTAGAAAAACTGACTCTTTTAATAATATAATAGACAATGACAAAATATTTTTTTTTACATTTCTCTGTTAAATATAATAAAAAAGATAACATTTCTTTTGAGGAAAAAATAGGTTACCCTGTCATTCCAACAGTAATATCACACATATCACATCAGCTAAACAAGATTATTCTTTCATTTAAGGTATGCCTTATTGATATCTCAGATGTTTAATTAAATTAAATAAATTAATTTACATTAAAAACAATTTCAAGATTTAGAATTAAACTTTGACAAACCTTATTTTCATGTATAAACAGAGTTTAAATTTCGATGCATACAGCTTACAACAGTGATTAAGCAGCTTATACCAGTGAAAGGAACATTACCATTTATAAAGTGTAGCAGTGATCAAGAATGTAAACAGTGTAGGAGATTAGTTTATTACAGCCACCTTAAAAGCCTGAGGTACATACACACTTGTTTGGCAACAATTTTCTCAAGAATTTTAGATAAGAAAGTAAGATTAGATATAGCTCTATAATTGACCAAGTCATCTGGGTAAAGATATGGTTTGTTAAATAAAGCTGTACATATAAAGTTATACATACATATCCCTGTAACAGAAATAGGTCAATCACATCTAAAATTGAGTGGAAATCAGAGGGAATACCTTCTTAAATAACTTGGTTGGAACTGGATCTAACACAAGTTTAAGGGTTAGATGAAGATAAGTTTTGCTAACTCTAAATGTTCAACTGGATCAAAGTTTAAACCCAGTTCAGATTATATAGTTACCTCAGATGCTGCCTTACCTTCCGGAGATAAACATAGTTAGAGGGGTGCCAATGATCTTATGTTAAATAGAATGAATCTTATTTATAAAGAATCACATAAAATCATTGCTAAGAGTAGGGGGACGGTTCAACAGAGCTAAAGCTCTGGATTAGTTTGGCTACTGTATTAAAAAGATACCTAGGATTATTCTTATTATCTATTAATGATATGTGCTGCTCTTGCTTCACGAAGAGTCATTTTATACAGATGTAAAGTATGTAGGATTCCCTGTAGGCATATAGAAAACAATTTTCTCTCCAGTTTCCTAGCATTTTACTTCAAAGTGCACAGCTCTGCATTAAACTAGGGAGCCAGCTTTCTACTTTTTGAAGTTTTCTTTTTTAAACGGGTAACATTATTTAAGACAGTACACAGGGTGGTAATAACACCATTAACAAAATCATCAATTTGTGATGGGGAATAAATTAAATGTTTGCCCTCTGCAGTATTGCTCAGTGACACAGAGGAGATAGAAACTTGAACAGATCCTTTAAAACTTATCACTGCATTATCCGATAATGATATGCCAAAGTCAAACCTTGTTTTGGGAGAGGAGAACTCTAAAAACAATCTTAAAGGTTACAAAGTAGTGTTCAGGGTGGACAGGGTTGTTAGGAAACAATGCCTTTCTTTACATTTCTATGTCTTTGGGTTATTCTCAAAAATATTGGCATATTGTACATTAAAGTTCATTATTTTCCATAACGTAATGATAAAACTTGAACATTCATGTATTTTAGATTCATTGCACACAAACTGAAATATTTCAGGCCTTTTATTGTCTGTATTTAATATATATGGATGATTTTGGCATACAGCTCATGAAAACCCAAAATTCTATCTCACAAAATAAGCATATTTAATCCGACCAATAAAAAAAGTGTTCTTAATACAAAACCAACCTTCAAATAATTATGTACAGTTATGCACTCAATACTTGGTCGGGAATCTTTTTTGCAGAAATGACTGCTTCAATCGGCCTGGCATGGAGGGCAATCAGCCTATTGGCACTGCTGAGGTGTTATGTAGGCCAAGATGCTTCGATGAAGTGGCCCCTTTGGGTTCATCCAGAGTGTTGGGTCTTGCATCTGTCAACTTTCTCTTCACAATATCCCGCAGATTCTCTATGGGTTTCAGGTCAAGAAGTTGGAAGGCCAATTGAGCACAGTGATACCATGGTTAGTAAACCATTTACCAGTGGTTTTGGCAATGTGAGCAGGTGCCAGGTCATGTTGAAAAAATTAAATCTTCATCTCTGTAAAGCTTTTCAGCAGATGGAAGCATAAAGAGCTCCAAAATATCCTGATAGCTAACAAACGTTGAAAACACAGTGGACTTCAGTTTCTAATATCCAGACTCTTCCAGCATATCATGACATAAATATTTCACAGTGGACCATATCTAAAATATATGAATTTCAAGTTTTATCATTACATTATGGAAAAATTATGAACTTTATCACAATACTCTTTTCCTGTAATGGCCAGCTTATGAAGAAAGTATGAAGATTGGAAAGTGTGGGACTATTTACATTTGAACAAAGCCAATCAAGTCTAAAGATAGCATTAAAGGCTGCATTTTAGCTTCACCTTCAAAAGTTAAAATCCCCCACTATGATGAACCTGTCAGAATTCAACACCAAATCAGATAGGATCTATGAGAACTCATTTAAAAATTCAGAGTAAGGACCTGGTGGACGTTAAAAAGTAGCAATAAAAGGAGGTTTTCTTACTTTGCAATTTGCATTAGGGAAATGAAGGGTTAAATTTTCAAAACAGTTGTAATCATTAACTGGCTTTGGAGTAATCAGTAAGTCATACTGAAGGATTGTTACTACTCCTCCTCCTCCCCAGAATGTCTGGGTATGATAATATTTGAATAACTGGAAGGAACAAGTTTGTATGTATTTTTTCTATGAAAGTCCAACTTTGTATAAGAATTATTCTTAAGCACTGAGAGGGACCTACGACATCTAAAAATTTCTCTGGCAAATTAACTCACGAGAATGTACTTGTAAGTACATTGCAAACAAGCTGTATCAGTCATGTTATTTCTGATGAAGAAACCTGACTTACCCCTAATATCCTTTGGCTGTCTACATATGTTGTAAGTAATGAAGCATGTTGTAGCTTGACAAAGTTGGGCTTGTCAGTTATATCAGTAGAAGGATATAATTTTACTTATTACCACCTATATCCTTCCACACCTGATGACAATATGTCTTTCCACTAAAAAAAATGAAAAAAGTGCTGATAATTAAATGTATGTCACAACAACATCTGTGCCTGTGATTTATGTTGCTTGATGCATCAGAATGCCATATTACCTTCAAAACAGATCATTATTAGCTCAGGCAAACATGGGGGTAAAAATATTTATTAGTGTTAGTGTGAAGTGGAAATGATACTGCTGCTGCTCTTTGAGGATTGCACTCTTATCTTGAAGTAGTGATGAGACATCTGGGAAAGAGCTTGATTAGCATGTATGGTTGGACTGGAATCAAAGCCATTTTTTTAACTAAGCTGATTGGTCCAGTCCCGGGGTATGCCTTAATGAGAAGTGATAGAAGAAGGAAGGGGGGGGTTACGGCTTGAGTTACAAAAGCAGCACAAGTTACATGTGTGAAGGGGAACTTAAGAACGTAACAAAGACAAGACAACGGTTGTGACATTACACCTGAAAGGTAGAAAAATTCTTTAAAAATATAGTAAAGCTTGGATACATTTCAGTTCAATTGATTATCTAAAAGAAGCAAGTCTCAAAAGACTAACATTTATATATTACAAATTACTCTCAAAAAATAACCTGTTTAGAAAAACTATATTTTTACATGTGTGCTTTTTTGTTTTTGTTTTTACCAATAGTAGTGATTAGAAAGAAATTATTAAAATCATTTGCATTGTACCCATATCAAAGATTCATTTTCCAAACAGGTATAAATTATATTGGATTATTCATTAAATTAAGTAAAAATCTAATTCTGAGGTGCTGTTTGGTTATCTAAAAACCTGCTTTTTACTCTGAGCACAGTCATAGAATCCAGATTTTTTTAGAAAGGAAGGGGAAATTCTCACCAACGCCTCACCCAACATTTATTCGAGGTACCCAGATGCTTGTGAACATTGTGAAAACGGCTTGTGCTGATGCTGATTTGTTTTCCACAGAGCTTTTCGAAGAAACACATTAGGAATAACTGTACTGACAAGACAATTTGTACATTAGGTAAGATAGTAAGCCTCAATATGTATTGAGCAAAGATATTTATAAAGTTTTATATATAAAACTCTGGGGGATAGTGCTAGGTGATTTGATGAGATATTGTGCACTAAACTTATGGATGAATGCAAGGATTGCAAATAAACTCAAATATTATGGAAATCATTCAAGCTGTTCAATGTTTTTCTCTATATATGATTCAAATCAAAGTTAAAGGTTTATTAACCCAAGATGTTGTCTGGGTTAGGTTAACTTTCAGTTACAAAAAAAATAAGTGCCTAAGAACAAGTCAGTACGTGTTGGACTGCAGTAGACATTGCTATTCTTTTGTTACTTGCAGTGGTGTTACACAACTTGCAATGCTTGTACAACTTCAGTGGGCATTGTCTGATGAAAATAAATCTGAATGTCTGATGGGCAACTTGTCTTAAAGTGACACATATTTTTTTCCCTAAATATTACACCTTTTAGCAGTTTTTTTAACATTTACCAAAAGAGATCCTATCTACTGAGAAGGCATTGAAAAGAAAGGGAGGAGATGTTAATCTTTTTTTATTTATTACATATCAGTCTCCTCCCAAGTAAACATAAATACTTGCTTCTCATTACTTACTAAATGAAAACTACTTCAACTGAGTGTAAATGAAATGAAAACCCCACTTATATTAAGTGATAACCAGTTTTAATTAATTACATTGCCTTTTCAAACTTTTGCCACTTTTCAGGCTTCAAATAATCTTTTAGAAGAATCAACAAATAGTGGGACTCAGTAATGAGGTTGAATGAAATGTATGTAATATTTAAATCTTTTAGAAATTAAATACTGAAGACTGGGGCGTGCAGAAATCAATCAGCCCCTTTAATTTGGTTGCAGCAAACATTCTCCAGAAGTTCAGTGAGGATCTATGAATGATCCACTGTTGAACTAAATGACTGATGATGATTATTAGAGATCCACCTGTGTGTAATCAAGTCTCTGTATAAATGCACCTGCTCTGTGATAGCTCAGAGCTCTGTTTAAATAAGCAGAGAGAATAATGAAGAATAAGGAACACACTAGGGGAGGTCTGTGATGCAAAAAAAGATTCACAAAGCTTTAAACATCCCAAGAAACACTGAGCAAGTTATAAGATTGAAGTTGAAGGGAGTATTAGACCACTGCAAATCTACAAAGACCCAACTGTCCCTTTAAACTTTCTGCTCAAACAAGGAGAAGGTTGATCAGAGATGCAGCCAAAAGGCCCATGATCACTCTAGGTGAAGGTTGGAGACTCTGTCTATATGACAACAATCAGTGCGTATACTGCAGAAATATAGCATTTATGGAAGAAAGCCATTTCTTAAAAGATATTCATAAAAGTCTTGTTTTAAAGTTTGGTCAGATTAAACCAAAATCAATTTTTGGCAACAATGCCATACAGCTCACCTTGAACACACCATCCTCAATGTCAAACATGGTTTGGCAGCATCATGATTTTGGCCTCCTTTTATACAGCAGGAGAGGAAAGATGATTAAAAAATTGATTGGTAGATTAATGGAGCCAAATGGGGGGCCGGCCATTCTGGAAGAAAACCAGTTGAGTCTGCAAAGACCTGAGACTTGGGCTGATTTGTATCTTCCAGAAAGACAATGGTCCAAAACATAAAACAAAATAAAAAATTGAATGGTTCACTAATAAAAATATACAGGTGTTAGAATGGCCATGTCAAAGTCCAGACCGTCATTTAATGGAGAATCTGTAGACAGAACTGAAAACTGCTGTTCACAAACGCTTTCCATCCAACATAACTGAGTTGAGCTGTTTTGCAGGAAGAATGGGCAAAGATGAAAGTTTCTTGATGTGAAAAACTGATACTCATACTCAATATTAACAACTTGTAGCTGTATGAGGAAGCCAGAGCAAAAGGTGGCGCTACAAAAATATTATCTCAAGGGGGCTGAATAATTTTGCACAACCAATTGTGCAGTTTTTATTTTTTGAAGTTTAAAATGTCCAATAAATTTGTTTCACCTTATGATTGGGTCCCACTTGTTGATTCTTCACAAATACTTACAATTTTACATCTTTATGTTTTAAGCCCTAATTGTGGCAAAAAGTAGAATAAGGGGCTGAAAACTTTTACCAAAGCACTGTAAGGAGCATATCACTGTCACAAATGATGTGCAAACCATAGTATGCAATTTAGATAAGGGTCATACTTTAAGTCCAAAAGTCTACATAACCTGCTTTGTAGCGCGGGAGGGTGGGTGGTTGGGGATCAGGTGATAGAAGTTCTACTGCCATTGTTTGCATAGGATTTTTGAGTTGTTGTTTGACTACATTGGGGGCTCGTCAGTTGCTCAGTTGTGCAGTTTATAAAACCCGGATTTTCCCATTGGACTTTGTATTTCAAACTTTATGAAATAACAGCTAATATTGTTATAGACTTCCAATAAACTACCTAAGCCTTTAAAAAGCACTGGATACTGTCAACTATGTGAACTAATTTGGGGTGACTTGTCTCATCAAGTATTTAGAGGAAGCACATGTAGACCAACGAGCTCATCTAGGAAAATCCAGGATTTTAAATCTAGGACATGTAATAAAACTGCAATAGACACAAACAAACCCTTAGATATCTTTTACAGCTTAACGGTCTATCTAGGAACAGGTTGTACATGCACAAAAGGCTTTACACTGATCTTGGCAAAGCACCTTTACATATTTCTTTTTTTCCCATAGCAAATTTACAGAGTACCTAAAAGGAGGGGAATTGGAAAACATACAGTTAGGGCCAAGAAATATTTGGACAGTGACACAAGAAGTTTTGTTATTTTAGCTGTTTACAAAAACATGTTCAGAAATACAATTATAAATATAATATGGGCTGAAAGTGCACACTCCCAGCTGCAATATGAGAGTTTCCACATCCAAATCGGAGACAGGGTTTAGGAATCATAGCTCTGTAATGCATAGCCTCCTCTTTTTCAAGGGACCAAAAGTAATTGGACAATGGACTCTAAGGGCTGCAATTAACTCAGAAGGCGTCTCCCTCGTTAACCTGTAATCAATTAAGTAGTTAAAAGGTCTGGGGTTGATTCCAGGTGTGTGGTTTTGCATTTGAAGCTGTTGCTGTGACCAGACAAATACGGTCAAAGGAACTCACAATTGAGGTGAAGCAAAACATCCTGAGGCTGAAAAAAAAGAACAAATCCATCAGAGAGATAGCATGCTTGGAGTAGCAAAATCAACAGTCGGTACATTCTGGAGAAAAAAGGAATTCACTGGTGAGCTTGGGAACTCAAAAAAGGCCTGGGCGCCCCGAAGACAACGGCGGTGGATGATACGCCCGATACTCTCTTTTGGTGAAGAAGAACCCGTTCACAACATCAACTTGATCAAGTCCAGAACACCCTCAGGGAAGTAGGTGTATCCGCCTCTAAGTCAACAGTAAAGGAAGACTCCATGAAAGTAAATACAAAGGGTTCATCTAGATGCAAACCATTCATCAATTCCAAAAATAGACAGGCCAGAGTTAAATTCTGGCTCTAAAACACCTCAGAAGCCAGCCCAGTTCTGGAAAAGTATTTCATGGACAGATGAGACAAAGATTAACCTGTACCCAGAAATGATGGGAAGATAAAAGTTTGGAGAAGAAAAGGGAACGGCACATGATCAAAACACACCACCTCCTCTGTAAAACATGGTGGAGGGGTAACGTGATGGCATGGGCATGCATGGCTTTCAATGGCACTGTCACTTTGTGTTTATTGGACGATAACAGCAGACAAAGTAGCGGATGAATTCTGAAGTGTACGGGATATAATTTCAGCAGATTCAACCAAATGCTGCAAAGTTGATCGGACGGCGCTTCACAGTACAGATGGACAATGACCCCAAGCATACAGCCAAAGCTACCCAGGAGTTCATGAGTGCAAAAAAGTGGAACATTCTGCAATGGCCAAGTCAATCACCAGATCTTAACCCAATTGAGCATGCATTTCACTTGCTCAAATCCAGACTTCAGACGGAAAGACCAACAAACAAGCAAGACCTGAAGACTGCGGCTGTAAAGGCCTGGCAAAGCATTAAGAAGGAGGAAACCCAGCGTTTGGTGATGTCCATGGGTTCCAGACTTAAGGCAGTGATTGCCTCCAAAGGATTCGCAACAAAATATTGAAAAAAAATATTTTGTTTGGGTTATGTTCATTTGTCCAATTACTTTTGAGCTCCTAAAATGTGGAGTGTTTGTAAAGAAATGTGTACAATTCCTACATTTTCTATCAGATATTTTTGTTCAACCCTTTAAATTAAACGTTACAATCTGCACTTGAATTCTGTTGTAAAGGTTTCATTTCAAATCCAATGCGGTGGCATGCAGAGCCCAACTCGCGAAAAATTTGTTACTGTCCAAATATTTCTGGCCCTAACTGTATACTTTTCATAAAACAAGAACAAGAGTGCTGTTAAAAAATAAAGGATAATTAAACCACATGTAGACTCTCCCTGCCGAAATGGTTTATTTGTGTGAAAAGACACCCTTTTTTGTCATGATGTGGTTGGTTTGCTAGCCCAAGATGCAGAACTCACAGAACAGACAGGCAGGATTAAAGTCCAATATTTATTAGTGAACACAGGTATCCCTCCTGGGAGGCAGAGAAGACAGAAACAGGTTAGACTCTGGTACAGATTACAGGCTCAAACTCACAGGTTTGCAGGTTCAGACAGGCAGAGTTCAACAGGCAGGGTGGCTCTGGTTTGCTTCCATGGCAAGGACAGGACAATGACAACGGCAAGGCATGGCATGGCATGGCATGGCAATGGCATGGCAGAGCATGGCATGGCAACGATCCGGCTCAGAGAGAAGCTATCACTCAATTTATATAGGGAGAGGTTAATCAGCAGAGCTGATGGGAATCAGCTGAGCGCAGAGAACCAGCTCCCAGTAGAGGATCCACGGCGCCCTCTGGTGGGCAAACCTCTGGATCCCAACAGAAACAGAAGCCCACAGGAAGGGATCCACACAGCCCTCTGGAGGGCAAGCCCTTGGATCCCAACATTTTTTGTGTTGCATGTTTTCAGAAATGTTTTGTTTTTACTTAAGCGAGAAATAGCCATAACTTGAACTTACAACTAGGACTAGTTGAAATAATCCATGTAAAGTAGCAATAAAAGTATTCTGTGTTTGTGACCCCCAAAAATAAGTTTCAGCAATCACAATAGCAAATTTAAATGATTAAAAACACCGCTAAGCTGTTAAATTACATAAAGAGATTTCAGCTGTACTCTTCTAGCCATGAATAATAAAAAAAAAACCTGAATGAAACGCTAGAAACCCAATTGAATTATACATTTGTGATGGAAGCCTGTTTACATGTTTGGAACAATACATGTACTGTATGATGTTTGTTTTACATACATACATAGATACATGCACTGCTCCAAAAAATATAGGGAACACAAATAACACATCCTAGATCTAAATAAATGAAATGTTCTCATTAAATACTTTGCTCTGTGCAAATTTGAATGTGCTGACAACAAAACAACACAAAGATCATAAATGGAAATCAAATGTATCAACCAGTGGAGGCCTGGATTTGGATTCACACACAAAATTCACCGGGAGCACCTGGAGGCCATAGACTCTATGGCCTCCAGGTGGTTGTATGAGCCCCCTACAATGCCTGGCCATAATCCTGATGAGCTGGTGGATTCAGACCAGCTGACAGCTTTTCTAGGGCCCGGGACAACACAGTCTCTTTAGGCCCCTCCCTCTAAAACTAACTTTTATAAAGCTTTCTGTATTTTATGTTGGATATTTTCTTCCCATCTATCGAATTTAGTGCACTAGTTGAACTTTTCCCTTCCATTGTGGGAGGCAGAATAGGTTATATACTTCGGAAATAAAAAAATAATAATTTCTCGTGCACACCACTTATTAAATCTTTACCAGCCATCTCTTTAACATCAACGAAAAAATAGAGACAATTTCAGGTGTCCATCAGAAACTAAAACTGGTGCACACAAGAAAGTACCTGCTGCACATGAGAAACTAAGTGGTGGGCACGAGAAAGTATAATTTTTTTATTTCCCTTCAGTGTCCCTTTAGGGGCTCTGTAGTTCCTGACTATTTTTTAATATTTACTCATAAAATCCCTTAAGCCTTTCATGTCATCATCCCTTTTTCTCTTTATTTTATGTGCATTATATGTGACTTCTGAGAAGCTGATAGTCTTTGTTTGCAGCAAAACAAACTTTAAACATTTTATAACCATTTTCTTTAGGGGTCAATTGACCCATTTGTCCTCCCCCCTGTCGGCAGGTGTGGGTGGATGGCCCCCCGAGGGATCTCCT
>JAGKQL010002341.1:0-20383 GCA_018398635.1 Cyprinodon brontotheroides | reverse complement strand
AGCAAGGTCACGGCTTTTTTTCTCTGATGGCTTCTCTCTCCTCGTCTCATAGCCTTATGGAGGCCTTTTGCTCCTGTGATTACTAAACAGAGCTGCACTGACAATACACAGGTTTTGGAGAATTCACAAACAGACAGTTTGTTTAAGCCAATCTAGCTGATGATCGAAATGGTGTTTTCCTCCAATGAAATATAGAAATATTGCTTCATGTCTGCAGAGGGCACAGTGATATTTCAGGATAGATCAGCCTGATATTTTGCATAATAAGGAAAGGATTTGTGAGAGGGTATCATTTATAATTCATGGGGTGTCTATATTGGCTGACAGTGCTTAAATATGTTGCAATGCTACCACTGATTGTGGGGTTTTTCCCTTAGCAAGATAGCAACGCAAACCTATATGGATTACTAAGCAATTAATTTAAAACACATAGATGCAGTTTACTAACAAATGTACAGGTATTATGCTAAAACAGCAAATAAAGAAAATGTCTAACCCCCCAGCTTCATGCAGTGGTCCACTCCAGTGCAATGGAAGATTAGGGAATTTCCTCCAGCTGAAGTCATTAGACTGTTATCATGCGTGCGCCCCATGAAATCAGCCCTTAGGAGATGGACCTCAAATAAAAAGAAATGAGGCTTTGAAATAAAACAAACTTCTTATCAGGGTTTGTGTGTGCATCATCTTAGTGAGAGAGGTGTTTTGCAGCACCCTTACAAGATCAAATGACGTGTCCAAACCTCTGCTTTTTGAAATGTAAAAAAAGATTGAAATGGACCTTAAACCTGACCCCTGACCCTATATGGCTGTAGCCAGACCCTTACGCTAACTCTAAATATTACCAACATATACCTAACCCTTACCTGAACTGATTTCACACTGTAGTCCTGAACCTATTTACTCCTCCATCTGCCATTAAGTAACTTTGTGAACAGATTCTAGTACCTACTCTGTCATAAATACCACATCATTTTGAACTGCAAATAAAGTAAACATAATAATACTACATCTATCATGCAACTGGAAATAAAGGCTTTTTCAATCCAAGATCTCAGGCTGAATATCCACCCGGGCCTTCTCCTTTCACTGAAGCAATAGTAATATGCTGCTGCAGTGCTTTTCCTCACCATCATGCACACTTTCAGCATATAAACCATCAGAGAAACCATAAAAATATGCAAAAATACAGGGAAAACCAAGATTATCATTGATGAATGTTAGCTATTCTATGCAGGCTTGTAAACGCTTTCACTTTTTGGGAATTGAAGGCACAACAGATCTTAAGTAAGGGAGTACAGTTTTACCACACAAGTACAGTAAAGAGAATAAGTCAATATACTTTTTTAATAAGCACATTTTGTTCTTCTCCTTTTTTTCTTTCTTCCATTTAAAGCAAGCACTTCTGTTAATCCCAAACAATTCCAGCTGGTGCACTCAAACAAAATCAAACACTCCTAAGCTAAGACACAACCTACTATATATCCCTGTGGAGCAGCTTGTTTTTCAAAAATAACCTTCCACTTTTACTCTTTGCATGTTTCTACCTGCCCATCCCAGCTGGCCGGCCTCTACAAATCCTCCCCTGCCCTGGGACGTTTCTTCTCAGAAGCAGAGACATTATTTCCTAGGTAAACACCCAACCCAACTAGCAGATTATGCAATATAGTTTTTGCAACGTTACATAAAACACGTTATGCTTCATGCTGATATTAACCAGTGCTTCCCTGTCTCTCTCTCTCTGCAGGAATGAATCTGCTGTTGTACAATACAGACTGACATTTGTCTTTCCAGAAGAGCAGCAGGCAGATTTAAAAAAATTTACTCTCAGCCGGGAGATGGTCTACAACGTGTTCAGGCAGTTCCTTTACGACCAGGATGAAAATGAATTAGGGAAAATATTCATTGAGCCATTTTCCTTAAAAATGGACCCGATACATTAATTTATAAGGTGTTGAGAAATGAGTTGCTGCAAAACCACCTAAACCTTAATTTCTGGCTGTGAAACTTTAGTTTGGTGGCCAGTTTACTTGACTCCTGTTGTACACCACAGGCCGATCATTCATACTGCCCATGTGAATACTATCAGATGAGCAGGTCTGGAAAATCATCTGCTGGGGAAATCCCAAAACACATGGTTATTGTTTCTCATTTAAGATAGAATACATTTTTTTAATGTTGTATTTTAGATTTTATTTTTTATTACCTTCATTGCCGAGCCTCAAAGGCTTTTGTAAAAACTTTGTCAATGTGAATTAAGTATGGTTGTACAACGGGAAAATGATAATAAGCTGTTTATAGATGTGTTTATACAGAGAGCTTCAGATACTGGTTCAGTTTTGATGTGTGACCAGGCATGATTTGTATATTGTAAATAAAGCTGCTTGAAACATTTGCATAAAGTGCAACAAACACTAGAATAAACTACAGGGAATTTAGGATTTTTTTCTAATTTCCAAGTGATAAACTTAGATGCCCAACTATGAACTGCAATGTTTTTTATTCATGTATTTTTCTTTTAAATATTAGACCGTTCAGTATTTTTTATTGCTTTAATTAGCAGTTTAAGTGTTTTTTGGTGTTTTTCCCCTTTAAGTGACCAACTATCTCTCAGTGCTTTTAAGTAGTTCTTTGGACGGGGTTGTGGAGGTTATTGAAGTTTATGATTACTTTTGTCAATGTTTAACTACTTCAACAAACACAACAGTCAGAGTTTCTTTGGATTTTATGCCCTTTGTGACTATCAACATGGCTGCAATCCAGTAAGACTCCAAAAATAGCGAAGATTTACTCTAAAGTAAAAACAGCTGTTAATGTGATCATCATTAATATACAGCTGCCATTTAATTAGTATTTACTTTAAATGAGTGAGTCTTGGAAGACCATTAAATTAACCTTAGAGGGTTAGGTTCTAGATGTGCAACCATCTAAAATCTGAACATATCATACAACACAACATTTGGATTTATTCCTTACTGTCAAATCACATGTAATTGAGAAATCTGCTTATGAATTCATGGATGCTTGTTTTTTGCTTTACATACACAAGAGCGATGCATACATATCCACAAGAAAAACACTCCAAATTATGTTATGAATTCACAGATTCGTCAACATTTAGAACAAGAATAAAAACATTGATCAAAGGGCGTAGTGTTTTTGTAGGAATGAGCCAGGAAGGCAGGAGATCTTCCTAAAGAAGACGTCCTAAACAGATTCAAAGGGTTACCAAAATTACAATTTATCAAAATCCTTTAAGTAGGTACTGAGTAAGAACCGTGGAAAGTTAGCTGTTGTTGAGAAAACAAGAAGTGCGGTAGATCTGGAACTGACATGTAGTATACATGATGATCTCACCACTATCATGTTTATTTGCATGGGCGGTTCTAGACAGGGGCCAACGGGGGCCAGAGCCCCTGTAGATCATGTCCTGGTCCCCGTTATGACCACTGTACTGAAGACATAACACTCAAAGAAATTCTAATGATGATATGCACAGGAACAGACATGGTTACTAATAGGTCCTTTGGATCTATTTCATGTTTTTTTTTCTTTACAAATTCTATTTTACTAATTATTTAAAAACAATAGGATGATAGCATAAGTGGTTTTGAGATAGGATCCCAGTTTTCATCTGCTAAATGTTTTTTTTTTTTAAACAAATTTTAAAATATACTCTAACTTTTACAGCTGAATTTATGATTTTCTTGAATTCTAATTCAGGTTTTATTGAAAACGGTTATTTTAACTAAGTCAAAATATGTATAAATTCCTAAATTCTGAATGTATATTGATCTAATAAGATATCTTTTAAATTTGTAATAATTGAATAGAAATCTCACTTCATAGCTATCTATGCCCCCATTGATATAACACTGAACCCCTCCGGGCCCCCTGGTATATTTGGTCTAGAACCGCCACTGTTTATTTGACATATCAAGTATAAAATAGAAGCCTGATAAACCAGACTAAATGTGAGATTAAATGGCAAAGATAATTTTGCCTGCTGGCAAGTGGGGCTAGTTTACTAGGTAAATAAAATAGTATTTTTTACTATTTGTACCGTGTTTCTACACCAATGCTGTTATTGCCATGGTTTTTCAACCATTTTATCTTAAACTTGATCTGAATATTGAGGCCTTTTTTCATAACTGCATAATGTTTCTTCAGTACGTTTTTTCCCCTCCTTGTACACTCCATTTTAATTTTTTGTATTTTCTGTTCTTTTCAGATTTTGTTTTTCGATATGTTTCACTATATGTACAGTACAAATAGACTTTCCAAACAAGTTAAAAACAAAATCACAAGACTTTTTTTTTTCCAAGTTTGAAGACGTTTCCTTGCTTTAAGGTCATTAAATTAGCGGGAGTGATGTGATCACTGGGTGTGATTTGGTTCTTAAATATATATATTTTTTTATTTATTACAGATTGGAGCGAAATAAACTGTGTTTCAGGATGGGGCAATTATATTGCAAACTTTTTATCAGGAGTTTTAAATGTATGCAGCTGTGATCTAATAATCATCTGCCCTCATGACCCGCTGGTTTTCCTGTTTTCTTAAGAACCACACACTGTAACATTATACCAGAAGGCTTTCTATCACTACACTGTAGACGTTAATGAGCAGCTGGTGGGGCTGCACTTTAAAATATGGTGAATAATGAGTTGCTTTACACACAATGCCAATCTTAAAGAAATGTGTAGTTCCTTAGTATGTTTACAAGAAAGTAGATGTGGTTCTTAAAGTTATAAACCTTTTTTCTTAGTTGAGGTGAAGTAAAAAGTATTTTTTTTAGGGTGAGTAAATTCTGATGCAGTGGAAACAGCTTTTTTTTTTAGTTTGCGGATGTAAAAGTAACTTAAAATTCAAAGGATTAATCAATGAATATAGGAAGTGATGTCTTGGGAAGCGCTCAACATGGTCAGGAAAATTTAATATGCAGATTTCAACCATGACAATAATT
Organism: Cyprinodon brontotheroides; assembly: GCA_018398635.1. Taxonomy (NCBI): domain Eukaryota; kingdom Metazoa; phylum Chordata; class Actinopteri; order Cyprinodontiformes; family Cyprinodontidae; genus Cyprinodon; species Cyprinodon brontotheroides. Next base: position 15,420 of record JAGKQL010002341.1, on the reverse strand, counting down.
ATGCAAACTCATCTCAGACTCCACTCAGCTCAGATCTCTAAGTCTGGCATTGACTGTTGCTGTTTTTATCTAATAGGTTAATAGACATTAACAGGCCCTGCCGGTGGTGGTCCATCTACTCAAACCTATTTTGAGAATTGTCAGCCGCCTAAAGCCAGATTTACTCAACTGAGCTCATTCAGCTTTGATAGCCTTATTGCAAACAGCAGTGGTTACTCTCAAGGCTGCAGCGAACATTTCAAATCTAAATTATTCTCAGGCAGGTCACTTATTCATATTGACAAACAGTTCAAATGTGATGCATTCTGAAGATCAATTTCTTTTTATTTATTCCATATCTATACCCCTTGAACTGTTTTTAAGTTTTCACATTAGCATGAAATGAACTGTATTGAGCTTCTATGTTCCAGACTAACAAATTTCTTTATTTTATTTTATCTATTTTTAATTTTTTTTACTATACATTTTTATTCAGGTCTCCTTAGACAGTTCTGCAGGCCCATCTCATTACAGTTCTTGCAATGTAAGTCAATGTTGCATATCTAAACGCAGCTATTTGCCCGTCCCCTTTTAAAGCTGGGTCAATTTTAGTGCAAGATTTGTTTAGGATTATTAGCTACAATTTGTAAAATTGAACATATTTTGATTATATCTCTGCCTGCATGTTTAAGATGTCTGCATCCTCGCCTTGCTGAACCAGTCAATTTAGGCATATGTCTGGATAAGTTTGTCCTTGTGCCCCACTCTTTCTCTGCATTTTTTCATAAATTATTGAAAGGTTCTTCATGAGACGTTCAAAATCTTAAATATCGTTTCATATTTTCAACCTGATCTGTCTGTTGGATTTCTTGGTTTTAAGGACATTGTTTATTTACTAATGTTCTGTAAAATCCTTCAAGGAAAGTGCAGTCACCTGCAGATTGACTCCTGTATAAGTTTGGTCAAATCTAAAGCCAACTGGCTTTCTTGGTTTTTCATTATAGGAGCATCTGATTAAAATGGCAAAATCCAAATGCAGGAGGAGCCTCTCAGATATTTATATTTGAAACTTTGTGAAGAATCCCCCCTAATGAGGTTTATCATGGCACAACAAAATTAGAAACGGTTCAAGAGGTTATGCTTTTGCAGGCACTGTACAATGTAAAGGCTGCTTTATTGATCCTCAGTTTACACCCTGTTTCTGTTCTGTTGTTCAGTTGAAATGTTTTATTAGGTCAGAGAACCAAGAGAATTGTTTTGCCAAGCTCTGGCAACTCTCCCAGCCCCCATTATACCTCATTACAATGTGATGTCTATGTAAAATTACAGTAGTAAACTTAAGGAAAAAGCATAACATGCTACTAACAAATCGTCACCACCACCATGCACAGATACACATGCGGTCCGATTTAGCGGACTGAGCGTCTGTTTAACTGTCAAACCTGCAGGAACTTCTTTTTTTTTCTCACTCCCACAATTCAGAACACTTAGAGCAGATAATGACATTCATTTCCGCTTTTGTTCTCCACTCAAAGTCCTGAGGTTCTTGGAAGCCTTGACTTATCCAATTAAAGCGTTATCTCTCTTTTAGGCTTAAAGATTAGGAGCAGACTCACTGCATTGAGTTTCAGACAGAAATCCGAGGTGCTGCTGCTGCTAGTAAAACTTTTCTCTCCCAGCATTGGTTTCACCTCCAGATCTTTGCTAGATCTGTGGGAGAAAAAAGAAAATCCTCGAAAGGAGTGATGGGTTCCTACAGCTCAAACCTGGATGATATCTTGGAAGAGGACATGCACCACTGGTACACCAAATTCATGAGGGAATCTCCATCTGGACTTATCACTCTGTTTGAACTGAAGACGATGCTTGACATGAATGGGATGACAGAGGAGGCCAGCAGTTATGTTGACCAGGTGTTCTTCACCTTTGATATGGACGGGGTAAGAAAACTCTGCTTTTATGATTTTAATAAGGTGACATGACCAAGATGAAAGAGTGACAGAGTTGACCTATTAGCAGAAAAATTTTATTCCGTATATAAAATTATTTGGCTCTGATTTTTACAATCTTAACTAAAGAAGATGTTGATTGTGGAGCAAATGAACTGATGCTTATGTCGTCTTTGTTGTCTCCTCCAGGATGGCTATTTAGACTTTGTGGAATACATTGCAGCTATAAGTCTATTGCTGAAGGGCGAGGTAAATCAGAAACTGAAGTGGTACTTCAAGCTTTTTGATCAAGATGGAAACGGAAAAATTGACAAGGATGAACTGGAAACTATATTCAAGGTAGAGTTAGTATTTCACTGATGTTTCACAGTCAGACATGCAGAGCATGAGAGCTTGCTTCTTTGAATCCTTAAAGCGTTGCTATTAACAGCTCCTGCACTGGACATGATCTAATCTGGGCACCTCTTACCTCATCGTTGCGCTAAATGTTGTCTTATCTAACTCAGTGACTAGATAAGCCACACAGGTCCAATTCATTGCATCAGTGTGTATTTATTGTGAAATGTACTTACTAATTTAGTCAGGGTAAAAAGAAATGTTAAAAACTTTTTTAGGCTTGTTAGAGCTCCTGGTAGCCATTTCATGCTTAACCTATAACCTACTGCAAGATTTAAAAGCTGGTGTTACCCTCCTTTACAGGCTATTCAAGATATCACCAGAAGTTATGAGATCCCCAGAGGAGATTGTGACACTTATATATGAGAAAAATTGATGTTAAGGAGAAGGTATTAAACACAATGTTAGTAGTTAAACCCCCATCACTGTCATCATCAATACCATCATCATCAATACCTCAATACCACTATTTATTAACAATTTGATGTTGTGTCTTTGGAGCGGTACAGTATCAAGTGGAAAGTATGGTCCTTGAGAGGTGAAAGTAAGAATTATGGTTTATTCGTTGTTTTCACAAAATCCTTATTTAAAAAAATGCTGCCTTAATTCTTTTTTCTCAGCCTTCCTGAATCCATACCATGTACTACTAGCTTTAACTGGAAGCATCCACCAACTTTGTAAATGTAGAAAGGGAAATTTATCCACCCTTCATGGCTCATGCTGTCTGTTAGATTGCAGCAGGTTAATGTCTGGACTTTGACTGGGCCATTCCAGGACATAAATATGCTGTTATCTAAAACCAGAGCTGTTGTGATTTTTTTTATATCATATAGTTTTTATATTCAATATTCATATCAAATCTATACTAAACATTTTTTGCCAAACTCAAAAAGCAGTGCTGCTTGATTAAATCTATCAATAAATCATTAAGCTTACTTATTACAAATACAGTGGTTGCATTTGAAATGAAAGAAAAGACTGATAATAATATACATCGTGATGTACCTTAAGTTAAAAGAAATGTTAAGGGGAAGTTTTAGTTTTCAGGAAACTCTTCCCTTTAAGTAATAGGGAGTGTCTTTTATACATGTGCTGCTGGTCCACATGTGTACATACATTAGCAGCTCTAGCTGTGTGTTTAAGTCATCATCAACTCAAGTTGAAGTCTTATACCTTTTGAGTCTTTCATTAAAAAATTAAGATTGTAGATAATGTTTGTTTAGAGTAATGTACATTGTTAGGTTCCCTTCATATGAACTGATTTGAATTAAAAACAAAATGTTACAGAACACCTTCTTCTACGTGATGTTTACCATGTAAGCTTCATGACTCACCTTAAAGGGGAATGCAGTCTCTTTTACATTTGGCCCTTGATTTAAAGTTATTACATAATTTTTTACTCACCCATATTAGTTTTGTGTCATTTGGAGCTGTTTCGAAGATATCCGGTTTTGTAATCCAAGTAACGTCTTCCTATGGGCAACGAGTTGAAGGCACAAACTAAACTGTTAGTAATTTATTCTTTATTCTGGCAGCCTGTTTATTCTTTATTCTTTACGCCAGCATTCATAACATGTAGGCGAATCACTGTCCCCCAGACATCCTTGGTTATATTTTTTATATTTATATCCTTTTTAAACAAAGCGGTGCGTGTATGACGTCATCCGCGCATGCGGACTGGAGTAGTGACAGGCAGCCCGGGCCACAGGCGGCTACGCTCTACCCCTTCTATTCATTCGGCTAGCTAATCTGAATCGTTCAATTCCATTTCCAGAGCGAAATCATCTGTGGTAGTAGCACTAGACATCTTTCAGGCATGTGAGTAAAACTAGCAGCAGTTCAATGGACAGGATGAATGAATGGTAGGTGGCGCGCGCGGATGATGTCATACACACTCCGCTTTGTTTAAAAAAAAATAAATATGAAAAATATAACCGTGGATGTCTGGGAGACAGTGATTCGCCTACATGTTATGAATGCTGGTGTGCCATAAATGATAAATTATGAACAGTTCAGTTTGTGCCATCAAGTCATTGCCCATAGGAAGACATTACTTGGATATAACCTAACGGAATAGCTTAAGAACGGCTCCAAATGACACAAAACTCATACGGGTGAGTAGAACATGATGTAATAACGGAAAAACAAGAGCCCAATATAAAAGAAATGGTGTTCCCCTTTAAATTAGACTTCTGCAGTATTAGTTCCATGATGGCTTTTTTTTCTTTTTTTTCTTCAAAAAAGTCAAACAAAATAAAAAGAAAAAAACAAAAGAGATCTGTAGAGGGTGTAAGTGCTAGTTTCTTGTCTGCAGATTTCCCTCCTGGGCTGTGGATGAATCCTGTGCTCCTCCAGGTTAATTAATTGAACTTTATTGATCTCACATTGGAGAAATTTATTTCTGCATTTAACCAATCCCGTTAGGGAGCAGTGTGCTGCCATTGTGCGACGCCCGGGGAGCAGTGTTGGCAGTCTATGGGAGTTGGGCTTGAATCCAGAACCTCTGGATTCCAAGCGAAATGCCCCAACCACTAGGCCGCTATTCCCTTCGACCCCACTCCCTTCCAGGTTAACCATGGACCTCTTGGTCTATGTGGCGGTAAAAGCCATATTTAATGTTAGATTAATTCAATCAATTTGTCCATTAGTTGACATTAAAAACTAAGATGGTTGCAATGGATTTTATTTATTGGTATTAGATATAATGGGGGATAATGCACTTGGATAAAGAAAATAATCATTTTATTTGATTCAAATGTTTAAAACCATGCATTATTTTCCTTCAAACTTAAGAAAATGAAAAAGTTTATTGGAATTTCACATTAAAAAACAGTCCACCCTATTTAAAAAAAACAATGTCTGTTTTTTCAGGTGGACTGAAATTCAAGTGCATTTCAGAATGTTTGGCTCCATTTTGCCCAAATAAAATAATAACATCCAAAATGCATAAGATGGACTTTTCATTCCTTTATTCACAGGTGAGCTGACGTTGGAGGAGTTCATCAGCGGAGCGAAGGAGCACCCTGACATCATGGACATGCTCACGAGGATGATGGATCTCACAAATGTCTTGGAAATCATAATCAAGGGTCAAAGGAGAAATGCTGTGAAATGAGATTTAACTCAACAAACTGGAAAACGTTTTGCCGAGTTATGCTTTGTAAAAAAAAAAAAAAAAAAAAAAAAAAAAGACTTCTAAAGATTTGAACATTTATCTGACGGTAACAATTAATGGCAGAAATTGCTTTTATCTCCTCTACCAGTGCTTTTAGAGCGCTGATTACAGTTTAGTTTAGGCTGAAAATATTTTGCAAAGATTTTACTAACTTGACGTCTGTGAAATGTTAACCTCATGGTTCCATATTGTGCAACATATGAATCAAATCCACTTTATTATTCAGTGTGTTTGTTAATCCTCAAATATTCTCGGTATGTAAGCGCGTACGAGATTAGCGGAACTGTAGATTGTGGCTGAAAACTGCTGTTACTGCAGGAAACTGTGAGGTAACAGCTCGAAACCAGAGGTTACCAAAGACGGCTGCTACTAACAGGACATATTATGTATTGTACATTATTTTTCCACACCACTGAGATGACAGTGATTGCCTTTATGATCATGTGTTTATATATGGTCAATGTGTGTGTATATCTTTATATATGTAGATACACACACATATTAGCTAACATTGAACAATATCCTTGTTCAGGTTAAACTCAAGATAGGGAAGAAATATCTTTAAAGCTGAAAAAAGTGGAAGTGAAAGGGTATGCTTTTGCATGTATATGTTTTGTTTGTTCGTTTACAAAATCTAAAATTCAGTTATAAATATATATGAAGCAATTACCTGTTAGAAAAGTAGGAGTTTGAAGCATTTTTTTTTTTTTTTTATGTACAGCAGGCATCCATAAAGCATTTTTAAGATTGAGATTCAAAATTAACATTATTTTACTTGCAGAAGATATTTTTATCTTTGTTACTAATGTATTCAGATTTCTTGGATCTACCGGGCTTACGTGAGTAATTGATTGCAAATCCAATGATCATAATGTAATGAAAACTGTGAGGATGAGGCAATGTGCCACCAATGACATCCCTGTGTCTGTGGTGCGTCTGCATGACTGATATCATCGGTAAATCCCTCCTTCGATACCACCTCTTCCCTCAATGAAACCCATTAAAACAATTACCATCTTTAAATTCCTTAAATTAACAAAAACATGTATTCCAGGTGTAGTTGTCTGTATTTTGTAGTTTTACATCAAATCTTAAAATGTAAAGATTTTTTATTTCTAACAGACAGTTAGTTGGACTGGAAATGCTTTTGATTTTCCTGGAAGTTGCAACCTTCTGTTTCTGTGTAACTTTATGTAAATAAGGAACTAATGCATATTTAATTGTGGCGTAATGGGTAAAAAGGCTTGCAATACGTTTCAAGAGTGGTTGTTTCAAGATGGTAGAAATCTGTTTGGGCTTGACCTAGACTAGACATTGGCTTCAGCTGTTGGGACCAACTGATCTGTATTTTTATATGATTACAAGTGGAAGTAGTTATCTACCTCCTTTTGTTGATCCCTTTAAATCCAGTTTAAATTAGCTTAAGAGTGCCCTCTGCTGACCATTGTCAACTATTACAACACAGTCATTGTATTATTAAAAGACATTCTTTTTTGTGTCTAATTTGTATTGAAATCTCTGTATCATAAATGATTTTCTATCATGTATTGAGATCCAAAGTCTTTATTTTAACATATTAGAAATGTGTGATCATGTGTTATGACTTCTCAACTTCACTTTTTTTATATTTTTAACAGCATCCTTATTTTCTTGTTTGAAAATTTGGGTTATAACTAACTTCATTACTCTTTGCTTTAAGGTCATTCAAACATCATCATGCTTGCCAGTGATTTCACAGAGATACGTTTTGGTGCTGGCAGTTCAAATATTAGAAAATGTCAGACTGTGTTGTGTAAAGTAAATAGAGAAAAGATAAGGTTTGACTTCGAATAACATCCAAATGTTAGCCTGAACATATCGGACGATGCAATTACACAAGCACACTGATCAACCCACCTTTGCCGCTCCTTTAAAAAGCGATCTTTCCCAGCAGCTTTGCACTGCATCCATCTACCTTCTGGTCCCTTCCACAGCTCAGGAACAGCGATCCACCTCAACTATGCAGTCCGCTGAAGCCAAATTCAACAAAAACACCTTGTTTTTGACTCTGTAGCGATACAGCTCAGCTGTTGGCGACATGGAAAAGACCATTCTGCTGCCAAGCCTGCTGCGAGACGTCCCCTCTGACTGTGAAGCAGCGGATGAGACCTGCAGAGATCTCTACACCAACTACTTGATGCTGAAGGCCATTCGAAACACAGTGGAGAGCAGCCTGGTAGCCCTGGATGATCACAAATCAAAGAACACGACACTAACCAAGACTCTGGAGCCTTTCCTGGATGCTGATCCCGAAGCATTATTTCTCTTTCATCTGAGAGGTCTGTCTAATGTGATGAGTGACCTCACAAAGAAGACTCGCAGCGTCACTGACAAATACTTGGACATAATTGGGTTGGCAAATTAAAAGTCAAATTGGCTGAGAAGGGTTTCATTTGGTGAACTGAAGTGGAAACATCATGAAAATTGAATAAATTTACTTGGCCCAAACTGACAACTAGTGTTTCATTTGTAAGCAGTCAGTTGCTACAGTAATTCATACTCTTGGTATCAAAAGAGAGTAAAGGGAAGCTTGAAAAGTTCAGTTGAGGAAACTGGATGTGATGTTTCCTAGAAGACGTTTTGTCTCTCATATCAGAGGCTTCCTCAGTTCGGATATTAATATACTGCAGGTATTTTGTTCCCCCCAAAATTTGTTACACCTACAGTATATTAATCTAAGTCATTTTTCTCAGGCAACTAGGCGTGATGTTTTCTAGAAGATGTTTCGCTTCTCATCTAAGATGCCTCCTCAGGTCTAACTGGTGGTGCACTGAGAATCTTCCCAGATAAGAAAATAAAGGTAGTATTTGAAAAGAGTCATGCACCAATCAGTAAACAGCAGGTCAAATTGTGAATTTTATTTCTTAATATTTAGATGCTTATAAGCTAAATTTTAACCTTGTAGTGTTAAAACAATTTAGAAATTTTGTTTATTTTCCAATTCTTTTACGTCAAAATTTTTGACAGACTAAAGAGTAAATTATAGCACGTCTGTTTCTCATTCATTTTTAAAATAAAAACCAGGAATATATGGATCAGCCCATTCTGTGATAATACTAACCAAACTCTCACCATGGACTAACTTACAGATTATTTTTTATTAGAAAAACTTAAATTTAAAAGAAATCTATAAAGCAGGGGTCACCAACGTGGTGCCTGCAGGCACCAAGGGGCCCTCAAGGACCACATAGGGGGCCCGTCTTCGTCTTCTGAAAACAGAACAACTAACTCAGTGGGTTAAGTTTAATTTTTTTTTTTTATTCTGTTGCTCTTCTTTTTAATCATTTATGTATTATTTTATCATGTTAAATATCTCATCATATTTCTGTGGTTTCAAAATGACAATTTCAAAATGAAAATAAGAAATGAATAAAAGAATAACATAAAAATAAAAATGACTTTTTATGCATGAGATTTACTGTATTGAACACTGATCCCTCCAGTTCATAGGTCAGTATTGGTAGCCCTTCCTATGACTCAGTAGCCATGAAGTAGCCCTCAGCCTTAAAAAGGTTGGTGACCCCTGCTATAAAGACAATCACTTTTATAGCATGGCAGTCTTAAGTCTATTACTTGCTTATGCATTACAAAAAAAACCTTAATCCATTTTTTATTAAATTATTAGACATTCCTAATTTTGAAGCACTTCAAATTTTTTAAATGTCATTTTAATATTTGACTTGCAGATAAACCATTGAGGCAGATTAAGTTCAAATTAAGCGCTTAATCTTTGGTCAAATGATCGGTGCAATTCCTATTCAAATCAGTTTGTCTGTTGATTGATTGGGACAAAAGCTTCATCAAGGGGTCATACTTTCATATTTTTCCATAAAGGAACTACTGATGCACCCCCCCCAAAAGTGAATAAAGAACTCCTTAAAAAAAGACTGCAAAGACCAATGGGGAAGTGATGGCCTTGCAGGGTGCTTGTGTGTTGAGAAGGCTGTAAGTTCCTCAGCCGTTAACCCATTCTTGAGGGATGGGTTAAATGCAGAGAGCAAATCTTATCGAAATCTTCAAAACTGTTATAATCATTGTAATAACAAAGCTTAAAGCAGCATCTTTGGAACAGTATATCAGGCGAATTTAATTTTGGTAGTTTTTCTTTTATTATTTACATCTCTATAACGCAATCATTATATGACAGATTTCACAAAAAGGCTGCCAAATAAAAGAGTCGGTCCTTTTCCTTCCTTTTGTTGCCATGGTAGCCACTCAGACTTAGCGCACAGGATGGAACGGCTCCACAATCTCAGCAAAGGTCTTTTTTTCTGATGAAATAAAAATACAAAAAGAGAGAACTTTAGATTGACAGGACTTTTTTCTAAAGTACAGGGGTCCGCTTTCATGAAGCAGGTTTACCGGAAACTCAAAGTTGTCTAAACCTGAAATATACTGATGAGGCAGATCATTCCTTAAGAGCTAACCTGGTCATTAGCAGGTTTCTTCACTAAACTCAGATTGTCCTCGGTCCTTGCTCTCTCAGATTTTGTTGTAGCTCTGCATAAAAATATATATATATATATATATATATATATATATATATACATATAATAATATCTGACTATTTCCCTTCATAGTACAAATGGTCTCTGTCAGGGACTCACTGATGACGTCTATTTGACTTTTTTATAAAAACTATTTTAAAGAATAAGTTTTTCACAAAGAATTTAATGTTTCTAGGGAGAGGATTCTACAACTCAGTTGACAGGGCATGAGATCAGTTGTTTTTGGTTTGTTTAATATGAGCAAGATGCAGATCATTTTATTTTTATTTAGTTATATTTACAGTACATGAAGAACTACTGAAATTATTTTCAGATTACAAATATATAGATTCATTAATTCCATGGAGGAAAAGGAATTACTATAGGGTTAAGATTATGATTCACTTGATGATAACAACCTAATAAGCCTACTGGCACAGTCTGTGGGCATTCTATGGTACTGATAGCTGCTTATAACAACCATTTATTGCAATAACATCCGAAGCGCTGCAGCAAAAAGCGACTTTACTGCGTAAACGAAAACTGAATCGACATTAGGAGGGACGCATGAGATGATCCACGGGTTCTATGAATAAGAAAGTTTTTATTTTTTTATCCTCACCTGCTGCCAGAAGATTTCACCTAAATAGATACATTGATCTACTACCATTCAAAAAAATAATCCTGTAACATTATCGTGGTGACAAACATCTATGGCGATCCGTTTTGATATGTACTAGTTTTACGGAATACGTATTCCTGATTTTTTCTTTGTCTAAATGACCATTTAAAACAAAATACCATTCTCCACATCTAGAATAAACATTCTGGATTTCTAAAAATGTATTTCAGATCTCCATATTTCTAATATTACCTGTGAGCATTTGTATTATTTTAACCATGAAAACATGTTTTTCAGATACCATAAATACATTTTCAGTCAAGCTGATAAATGTCACACTGGCCACTTAAAATGTGTAAACCATTCTAGATATATAAAACTTTATTCTTACTAGTATAATCTTGTTTTTCTTTTACATTCTAAAATTCAGTTACTGCTACAAAAATGTAATTTAGAAAAAATATAATTATTACAGTAAGGCCTAGAAGTGTCATTTTGATCAGGAAGAATCTTATTTAGGTGATCTACGAAAGGAACAACAGAGAGGATAGTGCTTCTAATAAATGTAAATATGGCCTGCCATAGCCCACTTCACATAAAATTACACATTAACTTGAGCAACAATCTTTTCCTTTGCCACCTTCCTCTCCTTTGTAGCTGTAGTGCTTTTCCTCTGTCTTTTAAACACATTCTCCTTTAGTTATTTTTTTTGCATTTCTGCATTAAAATCTCTAGTTCCAGTGGGGTGAAATCCGCACTTCCTGTTGCCATGGTGACTCTTCGAATTGGTGCTCCACTGATAATAGCTATTCATACTTGTTGTGCATGCGCTTAACTCTGAATGGACCGAGTTAAAAATCAATCGAACTTATTGATAGCAGCTGTTGTCAAACTGAACACTCAGAGTTCCCGACTTTTGGTTAGATTAATTTAGAGTTGCAGATTTGAATCTGAATTTATCAAACCTGCTTCATGAAACGGACCCCAGGTTCCAACACAACAGAAAAAATAATAACTTTCATGTTTAAGCATTACTAAACATTTATCCAAAGTGACAAAAAAATTAGGACACAATAAAAATCAGTGCATTACTATCTATAGCCACAAAGCATGATATAGATTCAAATCCACATAGATGTGTCAGTGGCATTTTAAAACAAAATTACTAACAAACCTTTATGAAAAATGAGAAAAGGCAAAAACATTACTAACCTTTCGATTCAAATCTCTCTGGGTGGAGCTTAACATACTGATTCATGTCTCGGTCCAGCTTGGCATAGATGTAGTTTTCATATTTCGTGACATGATAACCAATGAACCAGCCAATAGTAGCCAGAAGGAACTGCCGATGGACACCTAAAGAGTAAGGACAAATATAACCGCCTTTATTGATTTGAGTAGTACATGGGTAGGAAGCCATTTGTTTAGCTGATACCAAATTAAGGTAAGAAGGGGAAAACAAAAGGGCAAAACGTGATCAAGATTATGTGTATTCAATGGCTGCTGTCTATCAACATGAGGTTGGAATTATAATGGTCTGATTGGGAATCACAATCTGCAAATTTCACTAATATCCGTTTTGTTTATCAGATCAAAACTAGACTAGTTTGGCATATAATTTTTTTTACTAGAGAGTTGGACATTTTCTTTTTGTCATCAAAAAAGTGGATTTAACATGTATCACAAAAATTTTATATATATTTTTTTCAAACTTGGTATAATTGCTACTCTAAGTGGGTTGCTCTGTCAGCTAAAGGCATGTTTTAGAGTTTCTATTCTTCAGGCAACGATTAATCGATTACTAAATTAGTGGACGATTATTTCAATAATCAATTAATTCGATTAATCGTTTCAGCCCCAAATGAAAGTGAAATTTTATGTGATTATTTTGCCATTCCTTAAACTATACTAAAATGTGCAACATATGAGCCAAAAAGTTTCTGGTGACTTTTTACTTTCTTAAACATACAAAAAAACTGAGTGACAAAAGGGAGAGTTTCTCACTAATATCTTCATTATCACTGAAATAAACAGCTAAATATTTTGTAATATTTGTACAAAACAGAACAACAGAAACAAAAAGGAAGGAATCTGAAGTGATTGAAATCAAAAGACCACATACACAGAAAATATAAACAAATAAAACGACACAATTAATTAACACTCTAAAACTGGCAAAGAAAATTGCAAAGTTAAAACTAAGTAGAAAACTTAATCTTCTGTTTACTATTCTTACAGAGTACCAGCAATGCTAACCTGCTCTCATTGGCGGCCTATGGTTGAGAGCATTATGGAGCATCGCGGAGACCCAGCCGACACCGGACAACCACACCGAGTTCCTGTTCACTATTCCCGGAGGGGCGAGCGACTTCCCCTCGTCTGGAACAAACACCATGGTAACAATTTAACAATGCTATGTGCAAGTATTTCGTTGATCTAGCGCCTGTGCAGTCCTCAGTCCGCAGCTATCACCTCCCCGTAGGAAATCAAGGACAAGTCGTGCAAGTGAGCAAACCTACCGGGTAAAACAAATGAGGGCTGTTAAGGTTCCATATCATGAAACGCATTTTATTTATTTATTTTTTTTATTAGAAACAAGGGAAATATGTAGAATGACTATATATAAATTCATATACTTAAAAAGAAGAAAAATTCTATCCCTATTTATTTCCTTCCCTGAATTCTTGATAATACAAAGTAATGACATTAAAATAATAAACATCTTTAAAAGATTGAAGGGTTACACATCCACTCCTTAAATTATTTCTTATAAAAATAAATTCAAGCTAGACCAAATTTCAGTTATGATTGCTTTAAATAAATTAACAATGTTCGATTAAGTATTTTTGGTATATTAGATTCACATATATATGTTTTTATAGATATATATATTTTTTTTACCTCTCTAATTTATGAACATTATTGGTATCAAAACCAGAATACATTCTGAATATTAAAAAAAAAAATCTACAATTTATTGTGCGGGAAAAGTTGCTTCCTTTGTTTGTTCCAAAGCCTCTCAGCTTTGTTTATTGGCGGAGTACCTGCCACCCACAATATGGCGGACGCGTACGCGTACCGTTTTACGGGTTTCCTAGCAACAAAGACCAAAAGCCAAAAAACCCCAACATTCGCTTAAATACTGGCCACTGATAACTATTAAAACAGTATGCTTTTGTGATAAGGTAAAACATAAACTTATAGAATGTTTTACACTATATAACGTAAATAGTTTATTAAATACAGTGGAGTTGAACTTGGTTGATTAGCAGTCCGAGAGTGGATGTAAAGCTAATGACATCATTGAGTGAAATCCCCTCTCCTCCTCCTCCTACTCCTCTTCCTCCTCCTCCCTGCCTGATCAGAAAGGCTGCTGCTGTTGCTACTGAGCTGCCTTGGACACAGCCTTCAGCCGGGGGAATTATGCCCTGCCCAGCAGCGGCTGCTTTGCCTATTTGAAGACCCGAACCTATGCATACCAAGTAGTTCTAAGTCCGGGGATATCCCCGTGTTGATTGGTGAGTGGAAATAGTTGTAATTTAAAAAAATATCTTATTATTTTGTGCATTGATGCGCTGCTAGGCTGTGATTTTTCTCCTCTGTAACTGCAAATAGCTGCCAAAATGGCTAGAATGGCACAGTAGCTTTGCTAGTATTAGCAACTGCTGCTAGCTTCGCTCTATTAGGTATCAACTCAGCCTGCAGATTAATCATCTTTGATAAGGATTATAACGTTAAATGAGATTAAACACGCACTGCAGGTCACGGGGCTTGGATATGGAGGTGGTGAAAGAAAAATAAACTCCACGACACGATGATGTTTATATTAGATGAACGCATGGGCTATTAATGAATGTAAAATGTAAACTAGGATGTAACAGTGTGAGCAAGCAACGGTGTGTCTGCTTTAAATGCATCTGTTAATGGTTTTAGATTGCATGCAGGATATTTTACTGTCACTGTTAAATGCTCATAACTGCATGCCACACCTTTTTAGATCTGATCAAACGTTTGGTCAAAACGTTTTTTTTTTTTTTTTATAAATCGTTTTAATACATAGAATTTATACAAGATAAATAAAATGTAATAAAAAAACAAACAATTTATATAAAAAATAAATAAAAACAAACAGCAACAAATAATCATGTCTCCCCAAGTCACAGGTCTAGTCCTAAAGGAAACACCAGGAATGTTTGATCTTTAAAACTCAAAGTTGAACAAGGATGATAATCAGGGTGGAAACAATTAATCGTTATAATCAATTATTTAAATAATCATCAACTAATTTAGTAATGGAATAATCTCCTAAAACACGCCTTTAGCTGACAGAGTAACCCACCTTAAGCAGCAATTATACCAAAATAAATAAAAAATATGTAAACAGTTTGCATGCAAGATAAAAAAAAACAACCTTTTTAATCTGTCAATATGCCCTATCCAGAACTCATCAAGTGGAAAAGTTTTTGTCTCACCTGGTTTAATTCTATAAAAAGTACTCTTTAAGGAGCCTTTTGCTATCTGATTATTAATTGATTAATCGAAAAAATAATCAACAGATTAATCGATTTGCAAAAAAAAATTGCAGCCATAATGATGATTATGAAAGAGATCAGAAAGATGAGATGTCAGCTCATTGAATTATTTGAAAATCACCAACAAATTAAGAAAAGAAGAGAATTAAATACAGGGGTAATACCATGCATGGCAGAATCAGCAACTAGAGAGTAAAAAAAAAAAAAGCCAATATCAGCCAAAAATATCGTCCATCTGATG
>JAGKQL010002340.1:0-35832 GCA_018398635.1 Cyprinodon brontotheroides | reverse complement strand
AATTTCCCGCTTCTTCTTCTCTCCTCCCCTTTTGCTGGCAATCGAGGCGTGGTCCATGACCTCCTGAACCTGTGCTGCACATGTGTTTATACATGTGCAAACGCGTGCATGAAAAAAAAAAAAATCCAAAGCAATGGCAGGGGTGAAGCTTCCCAGCTGCACATAGAAGGGGTGGGAGTGCGAGCTTCTCCCTTCACAAGCTCAGAGTTTCTGAAAGCCACAAACTGAAAGAATGAAAGCTTTGTGTGTGTCTCACAGAGACGAAGAGGGAGAGAAGGGATGATGAGACAAAGTGAGGGGCAGACAGGGACAGAGGATTTAAAAATGTGAAAGAATTGAGATGAAAACAGAGTTAAAGGAGTCTTTAAATGTCGGTTGGAAGGCAGAAAGAGAAAACACGGTTAAAGCGGGTGGGGGTAGGGGGGAATTATTGGATGGGGTTAGAGGCTGGTATGAGGTAAGGAGGGGAAATGAGAATGACTTTTCTGTTTCTACTCAATATGATCAACAGCTTAGACCTCACAGGTTTAATAATTCCTTTTCTTTTAAATATTGCTCACAATTATTTAGCCCACACTGCTTTTTATTTAATCTCCTCTGCCAAAGTAACACAGTAAAGCAGTGAATTTAAGTTCACTTTTTTTTTTTACCTGGTATTCTTGGCCTCACAAGCTGAGTTGCACAAGGCTGGTTATGTCGTTTTGGCTGGCTTATTTTTCTAACTTACCCTATTCTCCACCAGTGGCGCCTGTTAAAACAGGAAGTGTATTCAGGAGGGTTTGTTTTTACAGGAATCTGTGCTTATAGGGGGGAAAAAACCCAGATCTTTTTTTTTTCTTTTTTCTTACAAATCTTGCATGAATGAAATTAACTCTTTTGTATGTCTGTATTTAGGTACATTTCGCTGTAGACTACCTCAGTAGCTCTGCCTATTTAAGACACTGTAATTTATGTTAAGCCTCGTTATAAAGGTGAGGCAGGCACTTGAATACAAATAGAATTTTATAAATTTGTTATTCTGACAAAATAATCTTCCAGCCCGTCATGATTCCTGCACCTTTTTTGGTTCTGTTTAAGTTTTTCTTTTTAATTATTTTCATTCAAAGTGTTTTCTAGCTATCGTAATTGCCTTCATTTCCATTTATTGTCATTCTAGTTGTTTTCTGGTTATATCTGAGTTCTTGTGTATTTTTGTTTACTCTCTGCTCCCCTTATGCCAGTCGCTCTCCCATAGCTCCCTTCTAGATCCTTCTGTCCACACCTGCTCCAAATCACTTGATTACCCAGTTTTGTTCTGTTTGGCATTTATACGCCTCCCTCTGCAGTTACTATTTGCTGATGCTCTTCAGTCCTTCCCTAACCTTTTTCGTGTTCCCCTTGTTCTGTTTCCATTTTTCCTCAATAGTTATTTCTCTGATTTATGCTTCTGTTTCCAATTCACTGCATTTGGGTCCCCTCCAAAAACCTCCACCTGGTTTAAGTCCCTTCTAAAACTCTCCACTATTATGACAGAATCACAATCTTGACAGAAAACAGGCCAACAGTTAAATTAAATTCAGTTTCTTATTTCATCTCAAGGAGCTTTTACAGGAGACAATTCAGTCAGATCATACAGTCAGATTTGTTCAATGCCTGGCCTGCTTAAAACCAGCTGACTGTATCAACCATTGACTCAAAAGCATTCCTCCCCTATGAGCAAGCTTCTTGTTAAAAACACCTCAACAAAGCCTTATCAAACTAAAGCCATTTATGATTAGTTACGAAAACAAGACTGGTTTACTGTTTCATCTTTCTTACCGGAGGTTACAAGTGCAGAAAACAGTTAACCCTGTATCAACAGGAATAAGTTGCATCATTTATTGTAAGATTGTATCATATTATTCTAACAATAAAATACATGTTTGTAATATAGATAACTGATAGTTCCTTATGTTGAATTGCTCGGTGGACACCATCCGTCAGGCCAATCTAAAGTTTGGGAGGAATTTAGTTTCATTTAGTCTTGTTAAGTAATTTTAAACTAATGTTACACATGAAGTGAATAGGACCAGTAAAGATATTTATACGTATATAATGATGTATATAATATAGCTAAACTGTAAAAATTGACTGGATACTATAGCTAAGTGTTGGAACGGATAAATCGCTCCGCAGATAACAGATTTTTGTGAAACAGAAGATACCTATAAAATCTAACCAATGGACTGCATATCTGCGTTGTCACTTCGATTATCTGACTGCTGACTCACTGGTAGGGCCGTCTCTTTTTGTCCTGCAGACATGGTTTTTCTTTCCTTTAATGCCAACAGACTGCATGATACCTAAATAAACTATTAGCAAGAAATGTTTGGAACAGAGAAAATAGTTTAATTGATTTTATTCTTTACAACTTTTTATATCTTACATTAAGAGGATCTTTGGGGAATAATAATAGGGCTCACTCCAGCTTTTACTGCATTCATGTTCTGGCCTATTTATTATCTAATCCACAGTATTGCTGATTTTATTTCTTAAATGAGTGCCTTTACTATCAGAAAATGTCTTTTACACTAACTGATCTACTTAATGGATGTGCAGTGGATGTTGCATTATATATACATATGTAAATAAAGCTTTATCTGCGACTGACTAGGGAGAACAATGAACATTGGTGTGGCAGTTACAAGAACAGCTCAGCCCAACCTTTTGCCTGTAGGTATGCAAAATTAATGACAGAGATGGGCCTATAGATGTTAACGCTACCGAAGGCTGACAGTTTGGCACCCACAGTACACTTCTGCTTCTCATTCTCCTTCCATTATTAATCTGACAGTCTTTCCCACAATCATGATGCACAATAAAATTTTAAAAGCTTCTGACAATGGAGAGTTCAGTCGGTCAGCTTTAAGTATAACATTATATAAGTATAATATTGTTCATATATTATGCACCATGGTCAGTATTTTTTGTAGTGGTTTTTATGATATCTGTCTATAGTGTTAGTATCCATGGCTAAATATCACACTTACAGAAAAAAGATAAAGCTAAATATTGCACACTTAAATTGAAACTGTCGTTCCTATCGTCTGTTATTCCGAGTTCAAGATCAGTAAAGTACAATTGTTTTGAAAAGAGAAATCATAAAACAACGTAGGGCTACTGCTTGTACCTACTCTATTGTTTGAAAAACACATTGTGGATTAATTTGGTGGACTGTTGTCCTTCTTTACACCCTGCCTGTGTTTGAAGATGAGCCAATTCTCTTTGATCTCTGCAGTTTGTAAAACCTCTCAGCCTGCATCAAGTGACTGCAAGAGCCAAACTGAATTTTCCCCTCCCGGCATTTTATCACAAGTGTTGCGATGCTAATTTTGTTGCAGACGCTAGAGAATTACTGGCCCCCATACCAGGTTTGTATTCTCTAGCAGGTTTGCAACCACTGGTTTAGCAGCGAGGAAACACAAGAATGCCTTTTGAATGACAGAGACATTTGCTGGTTATCTTCTTTCTTCTGCTGAGAGTTTTCATTTCATGTATATGATCAGATGTAATCAATAGATTTGCAGAGCCTCAAGAGCTGCTTTTTTTTGTCCAGATATAGATTCAGAAAAGCTGATGAACATGGAAGAAATGCTCACTAGGGACATTATAAAAGTATAGGTTCCCTTGCAAAAGCATTTATTCTCCATAATCTTTTCAGTTGTTTTTCACTTATGAGCTAAAACTTTGATCTTTTGTTTTACATTGGATCTGAACCAGCAGAACCAAATCCAAGTTTTGATTGGGGTTCAATGTCCTACATTTTTTTAAATCAATACCTCCTCCAACTAATCTGATTGAATTTATTTAAAATATGGTTAACTACTTGTCAGCATGCCATCAGTTATACCCCTTTCCCACTGGCCAAAAAACCTGTTATAACCCGGGGAACAACGGCTTTTAGTGGCAGTGGGAACAGCTCACTGACGTGTGTCTACCCGGGGATGTACTCGGCAAGCGACCCGCGTTAAAATCGGTTTGGCTCTGATTGGCATGCTGTGGGAACACCAGACCAGGGTTGACGCGCTAAATTACGTGACACCATTGAACACAACGTACGGACGTCAAACACCTCACCAGTCGCTTCTAATCTAACAAACAACTCTTGTTTACATTCGCTAAACATGGCACAGCATGTGAGAGGAATTCAGGCAGATGAAAGAACGAACAATAAAAACACACTTACTTTTCTCTGGCTTGCATAAATATTTCTCTCCATTGTTTACTTTCTTTATTTCTGTTGCACTGGTGACATCATCAAAGTTAACCAAGCATGAGGGTGTCACCAGACATGCAGCAGTGGGGGGAGAGAGGCCACGCAGATTGCCAGCGAGGTATTAGACCCACTTTTTTGCCAGTGGAAGTGGGCCAAATGCCGATTGTTAGCGGGTTGCCCCATGTTTGAAAAACCTTGGCTAATGTGCTATTTTCAGTGGCAAAGAGGCTTTACAGTACAACAGAAGCCTGTTGATTATCTATTTATTTATTTAAGGTATGCTACAGGAGGGTAGCCTTTACAAGCTAAAACATGAAGAACAGTGGGTCTTGGGTTGAGGCCTTTATGGTAGACAATTAGAAAGTATTGCATTTTCATTTATCCACTTTTACTGCAACATGGCTTAATAAAAAACAGTGCAATTTATTACTTTTAGATTTCGCCTAGCTGGTAAGGACTTCACCTGTGTATGATATCAGTTTAGTTTCTGGGGCTCATCAGAAAACACTGCTGGAAGAAAAGAACTACAAAGAGCAACCAACCTGCTTAAACACTAAGAAAATAGGTTATCCTAAGTTATTACAGGGTAACAGAAAACCTTTTGGAGGTTGTATAAGACCAGCACCTGCACCTTAGGTTGCATTGGAATACTTTAGATGAAAATCCGGCTCTCACTTTCCAGCTTGTTTGCGCTTGAACGATTTGTACAAAAGAAAAAGCCAATCAGAGACGGCGTAAATGTTCAAAGCTGTGAGTGATACATATCCAACTATACTTTTAATGAGATTATTTACAAAGTATTGACTTTGGGAGGCTGAAAGCAAATGTATACTTCCTTTTTTAGATTTTCTTTTGTAAAAAAAAAACAAAACAAAAAACCAATTCCATGTAATACTTCCCTTTCATTAGACAAATATGTATGTTTTTTTTCTTTGCAACTATTAAAAAATGTGAAAAATTTCAAGAGGCATGAATAGCTTTGCAACCCAATGTAAATATTATATTGACCTTATAAAAAATCAAAATGACATGCTTAAGAAGTCTCCATATACAGACATAAACTGGGACTGAAGCAGTTTAAATAGCTGCTGATTAGTTTTGCTAAAGTTGATAGAATTTTATCTGATTTTATCAGTGAGCTTATCGTTTTTCTGGGTAAGTAGATTTTTGGCAGAAGATGTATTCATCCAATGCTTGTTTTGTCTTCACTAGAAATGACTAAATCAGAAAAACTCACAGACCTTCAGGCACATGTGGTCTAAGGGTCAAACGAGGGCCAGCCCAGACAGCTCAGCCACTGCTTGAACTACTGGTCTGCCAGGTCAGAGCTGAGAACTGTCTGTCCCTGCTGTATCTTCTGGACAGAGAGAGAGAGAGAGAGATTTGCTTGTCACTCTCTCTCTGTTTCTCTTGAGTTTCGCCTCTAGTGGCAGTTAGGAAGCCCTGTGGCGTCCTGTTAAGCCTCTCAATAGCTGCCCTGCCTCCCACCTCGAGGCTCATTCACTTCTAATGAGGTGCTCAAGTGTCTATGGCTTAACACAAGGGTCACACACAGGAACGATTCCTTCTTTACACGGCTTGCTCTGCAATTGTAGGAAATCTTTAAATGATTAAAGATAACATGCTCTTATGCTTTAATCTGCAATTGATTCACTTTATTATGCATCATTTACAAAGCTTGCCAAACTTTTTTTTTTTCATTCCGGTGGAACTAAGAAAACCTTTTAATGTAGCTTGTTTACATGATATTAAGCAGTCGTAATTCAGCATCTGCACCACTGAAGTCTTAGATAAACTGTTTTTCTTTGCCTAATTGGTGTAATTTGCATGCCACAGCAACACTGTCTGCTTAACATTTGACATTTGCAGGTAGACTGAGTGAATCATTCAAACTGAACAACACTCCAAATATCAAGGTCCCAAACAGACCGCAAACACTTCAGTTGGCATAACTTAAAACAAACAGAAGCTATTTACGTCGGAGTCACTTTTAACTCCCCCACTTCAGAGGCTTCCTCGTTGTTGTTTGTTGCTTGTCATTTAATATGTTTGGCTGATGTGGTGTCTTAGGGTGCACCGTGCAGCTCGCAGCTATGCATTAAGTGAGCATGAATTGCTCTAATTGCATGGATCAAAGAAATATAAGCAGATATACAGAAACTCTGACATGTAGTGTTTTTTTAAGCACAGTCTATGACAAGTAAAAAAAAAGTGTTTATATAGAAGGTTTTAAATAATCAACTCTTTCTAGGGTATTTAATGTTTTATTAAGACATTTTTATAAAGTTAGCCCTGGTTCCTTTTTTTCCTCTATCAAATAGCAGAGATGTTAGTTATATGTGGAAAAGTTTTATAAATCCTCTTTAATGTTTACCTATTGCTTGGGAAAAGGTTGAAAAGTCCTTTGAAAGCCAGCATTCCAACCTTTACACACACTCAGACCACCACTGGAGCCATCATAAACATCTGCTATCAGAAAAGCGAACTGCAAATACCAAGACTTCCTCACCTCATTCAGCTATCTAAGCTGAAATAAAGAGGTTTTCTTAATGCCTGTCAAGTCAAACAAATTAAATCCATCACAAGTAGACGCATTAGAATCTGATTGCTGCAGAAAATTAACCTGAGGTGGTAGTTTTACACCTAATTTATGCTGCTATTGATGATAGCTCAAACTGTGGAGATAGTTCACTCTAGCAGAGTATTTATACCCTTTGAACTTCGTGTTAAAGTGAGATGCAAACATTTTTCTTTGGTCTCCACAGAATTTAGTCTGATTTGTATTTGTAAAAAAAAAAAAAAGAAAACATATGTGTGATCCACATAAGACACACTGATGTTTGTAATGTTTATGAAAAAATGAAACAATAATAATGTGTTGCACTGAACTGCATAATTCCCTGAGAAACTTAACCAAGGCAGATTTTAAAGTATTTTTAAAGAAATGAAAAGTACAGAATTAAAAACCATCCTGTCAGAAATACCAAGCAGTCAGATCCAGGCACTTAATCACAGATGGAAGATTAGTTATAAGATTAACTGGAATATAAAATAATCCAGCATTTTGGCTGGCAATTTGCATTTCATCTAAAATGAGGATTTGCACTGAGGCCAATTATTGTAATTTGATTTCAATCTAATTCTGTGTTTTTATTTTTATTATCATTCTGTGCTGAAATCCAAGAGTGTAATTGTAATTTGAGACTACAGAGAATGTGAGTTTTGTGGATGTGTCGTTTGTGAGAAACAGTGCAGACACTTATTTACTTCCCAGTGACCCTGGGGGAAACACTTATCACTTAGCATTCATCTATTCACAGCATCCAAGACATTGAAAGAGACCTGTGAGGGGTGTATCTTTGTGCACACACACCATGTGCTTGGGTGGAAAAACTATGTAAGTGACTGTCAATTCATGTAAAGCTGTGAGATTTTTCTGCAGTGCTTCTTTTGCGGTTTGTTCTTTTTTCTTTGCTCTGAGTTGGCAAGAAGCGGAAGACCAAAAATCAGCTGGAGAAGCAAATTATTCTTTGTTTTGATATCATTTTAGAGCTAGTTTTTATTTGCTTGACTTTTTTAACCACTATCTTTGTTGCTACTTGTGTGTTTTCTCTTTCCACTTAAAACTCAATGGCCCTAAAACAACTTTTTCATCATATGCAGCCTTCTTTGTTTTTTGATGTTCACATTTGAGCTGAGTAGCCACTGAATTAACATTATTACATTTATATATGTAGTAATATAACATCAAATGTAAAGGATGCTGTCATCATTCTCTGATTCCAGATTTACCCCATTTTTGCTGAATAAATTAAATGTGAATTTGAAATAAAGGAGGTTAAAATATGCACAAGAAGTCAATTACATTGATTTTAATTTGAATTCACACATGTGAAATTTGAGTTGTTACTTCTCTGCTAGCATAATGTTGCAGCGTGATGCGCTTTGCGATTGTTCTTTTTGGTTTAAATTATTAATTTTCCTCCCTATTTCCTGTTTGCTTTTGCTCATTTCCTTCCGTTTGAGTCGATAAAAAAAATCTTTTCTCCATAGAGATTTATTGCATGAGCTTTAAGCTTCTGTTAAACTTGTTTGGTTTTCATTAAAACAGTTATTCCCACTTTTTATTCATTTTTTTTTTTTTGTCTCCAAATATCGATCTTGTTACTAATGTCATTTCATGAAATACAATAATAGCATTCCACGTTATGCTGTATCCTGTACTTGATTTCTTTTTTTCTGGCTTTTTATTGCATGAACCGTTATCCTGCAGAGAAGAATAAAGAGACGATCAAGCATTTTTTTTGGTTGTTTTCAAATAAAATTTTAATTTCCTCTCTTATAACACATCTTAGTCAAACCTAAAGTCTCCAATTTTGGTTTTGGTTTCTCACATTATCATTATCAGAAGGCTCTCATTTAGCCAACCTCTCAAAATATTCTGAATGCACTGCAGCTAGCAGATCAGCAACAGGCAGGGGAGGGTCAGCATTGTACAATCAAAGACAGAGTACAGGTCATCCTGATATGTTCTCTAGTTCTTAAGTGAATGCACTTTAAACTCAATTACTTAAAGGAGAATTTCTACATTTGTGCAAAACAAGGTTCTCTGATATCTGTATCATGCCCATGCTTGTTTTAGTGCCATTAAAAACACATTATAACTCAGTAAAATTCTTCAGCAGCTTTTTTTGATCTGATTGACACTGTGTTTTTTTTTTCACTTTGCTACTAGCCATATTGCAAAAGAGAGACTAAGAAAAATCCCCATTAACAAAAGTCATGCACTTTATCTCCACTGATGTCGGTATCGGATAAAGAAATCTTTGTTTGCCCTTGCAGCAAACAGCAGAACTTTTGACATGCTTTGCTCGTGAGTAAGAAATTTTGCCAGAAGGTCTGGAGAGAAAATAATGTCTTTTTAAGCACTTTCCTGTCTTGTATGTGCCAAGTTTTGTTTATAATAAGTAAAAATGTTATGATGACAAACTGTATGCATTACCAGTAAGATAGGTTTCCCCTTCTAGGAGAAAAAAAAAAAACTTCTGTTGCTGTGCATTTTGCAAAGATCACTGAAATCATATCTGATATAAAAACTAGACTTGATATATTCTGTGCTTTTGCTTGCAAACTCAAATTGCCTTGGCATGCTAAATCTCCACTCACAACAAGACATGAGCCATTTTTCTACAAGATGTGCTTTATTTTCTTTTTTTCCCCCTTCAAGTCAAATTCCCCCATTGACAGAGCCAGTGATACAAAACAAAGTACTGTGGATCTGGTGCACAGAAGTAACGAGGAGAAGTTGTGCAAGGGAATAGTGTGAGCTGCTGTGTTAACAAAGCCTGGATCGGTGCCAGCTATCCGCTCTTGCCCTCCACTTTGACCTCAGCTGAGGAGAAGTGGAGCTTTTTTTTTTTTTTTTTGGTTGATACATTACTCTGTTGGAGAAATTAGCAAATAGGATAAAGGCAGACAGAAGATTCACACTAAATGATCACACTGATGATTCAATCAGTAAAGTTCTGTAGTTATTTTTATAAGCTTGTGTTTCTGTGAACGTGCACTCTGATGGCACAACACCCAGTCTCTTCTACTGGCTCTACTTGACTCACCCCCACAACTATGCAAGCAGCTCCAGCTCAGTCACCTAATTGATTCCAGATTTCCCCCTCATCCCTTCACTTTTTCTGAGCCTCCTCCTCCTTGCTGTCACCTCTACTCCTTGTTTTCTCCATCACTCCAGGTCTGCTGGGTCTTACTGCCTTCAGTGGACACATTTATCTTGCTATCATTCAAATCTACTAACAGGAATTTGCAGATTGAATTTGTTATTGTTAAATAGTTTTTATCATAACCATAATCAGGATACTGAAATAATATTTATATGTCTAAATTCGGAATTGATTTAAAGGTAATGAGCATAACGCTAATTTGATTGGGCTGCTTTCACTTTGAATCTTTGGAACCTTTTTAAATGTGGAATGTGATTCCTGGAACAGATCGTGCCTGTTTGAACTTAATCTAGGACCCTGAAACAGAGCGTGGAACCACACCCTGACACGGTTACAACTACAGATCTCAGTGCGGTTTATCTGGACACTGGAAAGGTTTACTTGCAGTGTGAATGCCGGCCTGTTCAAGCTTAGAAAAAGCAGGAAGAGAGTATGTGGTGTAAGAGATCCCTCTTTGAGTAGAAGATTAACGACTTTGAATATGTCTTCAGGAGTTAGATGGAACTGAAGGTGCATAACTACATTTGAACACAGAAGTAGTAAGAGAAACTTCAGAGTCTCTTGGTGCTTTTTTTTCTCCTTGTTCAGTGCAACACTTGAGCAACAATGCCTGTGACACAGACTGTTTTAAGTGCATGACACTGTTTGATTTGGTATAAAAAAGAGTTAGAATATATAATTTCCCTCAGGGATAAATACTGTATTTTAGAACCAAACTGAATTTAATTGAGAATCTCCATGGGAAAGTAAACCATGCTCAGTGAAGGTGTAAACTTTCACCCTCTAACCATTTCCAGGACCAGACTAACAATCTGAGTGCATCCTTTGTAATTTTTTCATGGCTTTTAAGCTTATTACAGGCTTTGAAATAAAATGCTTAAGAAAAGATGCAGATGCTTACTTATGATGCCTCGCAGGAGTATCCATAACCCTTTAACTTTCTCACATTGTCATTATACAACTACTAATGTGTTTTTTATTTGGATTTTATGTTAGAAACCCATTGTGAAGTGGAAGGAAAATGCTTTCACTTTTATTTATGTTTTTTTTAAACAAAAATCTTCAAGGTGTATTTATATTACGTCTTTTCAGCCATACTTTTATTACTCCCATACTTGCAATTATAGCTGCAAGTCCTTAGAGAAATGTGTCTGAACAAATATTTGTCAATTGTTATTTTCGAAATGGCTTCAGCTGGAATCAGGAAAATGTATAGTATATGCATACCTCTCATTTTTTTGTTTTAATCTAAAAGAAGCACTCTCATCTGTTTTTCTATGCCCCTACCTAACCTTTGCTGTTGCCATCTCAAAGCATAATTAATTTTAAACATGGCTCTTTTCTGATCCAATAATTATAGTTAGATTTGTGTACTTTAGGACTTCAGTCATCAGACGCATGCAGCATTTTTTAGCAACTTCCATCCGTTTAGAAATAACTACACTTTGTGTAGGCGGTTGTGTAAACAAATCCCCTCTGAAAACATCTGAAAAACTTTAGTGGATATGAGCTGAAAGAGTGATATTACATCCTGAATTCTTTATTTAAATTCTAAATAAAGCTTAAACTTTATAAAGTTGTGATAAAACAGCATTTTTTTTGCAGATCTCTGCATTGATAAATACTTAAATAATCTTTATTTCAAAAAATTAAACGTTAAAGAAAAACATAGCAAAAGATAAAGGATAACTATTGTTTGAACTTTTACTTAAACTTTCCTGGGTTTTCATAGCCAGAAAGAATAAGCTTAGTCAAAGCAAGAGCTGCTAAAAGCAGATCACAAATTTAGTATTAGTTATATAATGGTTCCACTGTCTCAAATTGATCCTAAAGAGAACATTTGAAAGAGTGGGATACTAAAAGATCTGCAAGTCACAAGCTAGACTAATGGTTCAAAGAAACATGATTACAAGCTTGCTTTTTACAACATGTATGAGGTATTTACTGCCTGTTGACTAAATATTTAAAGTATTACAGTTAAATAATAATGCGCTCTATTTTGGGATCAAATTTGAAAGCAGGGTATCATTAGCTGATATTCATTTTGTTTCCCTCTTAAACTTTTTTTGGACAAAATCAGTGGGGATTTTTCTGAGCATGAAAAAAGAAATTATCTCCTGATAGAGACAACACACACATAGCAACAAAGATAGTGGTTAAAAAAGTCCAGCAAATAAAAACTAGCACTGAATGATATCAAAACAAAGAATAATTTGTTTCTCCAGCAGATTTTTTATTCAAATTCTTGCCAACCCAGGTGATTGAAGGTTGACTGTTTAGGTAATGTTTTCTTTAGTTTCTTTTCCTATAGAAATAAAGGCAGTTTTGCTATTGGAGTTCAGCATTGAGTATAAAGCTAAGAAAGCAGATACTCTATGATTTATTTAGTGAGACCAAGTAACAACAAGCAGCTCATTTATAAGCTGCATTGCAAAATCTGTGAGGTAAAGACCTCTTAAGTTCAGCGACATTTCAATTAAAAGTATATCTTCCTCAAAAACCTGCTGGATATGATTTTTTTTTTTTTGAAGAAAAGTGTTAAATATCACCCAAGATTTTGTGAAAACAGTTAAAATCTTAGCAATTCCAATCATGTTCTGGCAGCAGCTTAAACAATTTTTTTCTTAAAATGAAACCAGGCGGAATACATCATTTTCAAATTGTGAGTTCTGAACAAAGTGTCTATCTTTGGTCTTTCTCTTTCTATAAATACTTAGAATTAGTTAT
Source organism: Cyprinodon brontotheroides (assembly GCA_018398635.1). NCBI lineage: Eukaryota > Metazoa > Chordata > Actinopteri > Cyprinodontiformes > Cyprinodontidae > Cyprinodon > Cyprinodon brontotheroides. The sequence goes on along the minus strand of JAGKQL010002340.1, from coordinate 23,136 downwards.
TTACTGGTGCTTTTCTTTAGTTTTATTTTTCTGACCATGATGCATCAACCAGCACCACATAAGTACAATATCTGGAGTATTTATTGGAATAAAGCTAGTCTACAAAGAGGTGGTCTGTATCTCTGAACGATCCTCCTGCTGTTATTGTGATGCCCATCTGAGCTGCAGGTGAAAAGCCTTTTATTAACATGTCCTGTTTGCAAACTGCCTAATATTGAATAACCTTAACAGCTGTTTTGTGATTTGGAAAATATCAAAGTCAATAAATGTACAAAACAGAAGATGCCAATAAATCAACACATGAAAGCTTTAACAGCGTTATTGATGATGTGAAAGGAGAATTAATGTTATTTGTGCTGATCCAAAAGCTCTCTGCCAAAATGGTTTCTTGGAATATAACAGTCAGCTTTTATGGCCTTTTAGTTTTCCTAGGTGGCATCTTAAGACCTTATCCAGCACCTAGGGGTGTTCACAAACTACCTATACTCATCAGTTTGACAATAATAAATGCACTCTGGGCTTTATGCAGCACTCTGCAGCTGTGTGATTATGTGCAGTTTCCCCCACTAACTCAATAGATTTTATAGTCCTAACATATGACCAGATTTTATCAACTCAAAGGTTGGATATGGCTTATAGTACTTTAAAAATTGGCATCTCTGGATATTTCTTATACATTTTCTTTTTGTTGACTGATTCCAGTATCTTAGATGGCCAAACAAGAATCTGACAAAGATAACTGGAATAAATTCAAAATACATACTTCAGATCATGGGATTCATTAAATGAATTATCCTCCTCTTTAAATTAAGGAACATATTTTGATAAAAACAAGATTTTTGGTTGTTTTACTAGCCTGATTATTCCCTGATTTGCTCAATTGAGAAATCAATTTGAAGTAATTATCTGACAACTCGCCAAAACTTCTTAAAAGCAACACACCATGTCCTGATTTACATTAATTTAAGAAGCTATACAGGGCCTTCTTGTTGCCCTCTAATAATTCTGAGTTACAACATTTCTGCGGATGAGAGTCGACTTGCACTACCTGCCATCTATAGTGACTAATTGCACAATTTGGATGAAGTTGTTACTGTTAAGAGCGTCAATCTCAGTTCTTAGATTTAAAGTCAATTAGCTTTTCATGTAGGCCCTTTGAATTGTGAGCTTTTGTTCCTAATAAAATAAATCATCCTTCTAAAACTGTTTTGCATTTAATGATGTTCTGGTTCCAATATATTAACATTGTTTGAACTAAAACACTTAAGGAATAGAAATCCTTTTTACAGCTCATTTCCAGCGTCAGTATATAAGCATCATTCAGACAGTTTATAACTGAAGACATTTACATTTTAAGCGTATTATTCAGAACTTTAATTATAGTTTTGTCCCGCTTTTAACAAACAAACACAGTCTGCTCCAGTTGTTCCCTGTAATCTAAAAGCTTGTTGAGCATTTCTACTTTGAAAATGTATAATTATCATCTTTATCCCGTTCCTCTCTGTCTAACTTTACTGATTCTCTTTGCACCCTTTCCGTGCAGCCTCGTGGTTTTTACTCTTTTTATTGATGAACACACTCGGCAATCACTAAACCCTCAAAGTTATTTAAAAAGAGACCAAGTTTTGTCATGTGGCAGCGAAGCTAATGACCAAAGTAAGATTTGGTTAATGAGGGAATTTGCACACATATCATACTCACAAGTTGAAATGATGGCACACCCTGCAAAAGACACAGCGGCTAGTGTTATTGATCCAAGACAAATGAAAGATAAGGCGAGGAGGGGGGTTAGAGGAAGGAAACTTAGGGTGGGATGCGGGGCTATCATGTGCAAGACAGAGCGTTGTCACGGCTCATCTCCCGCCTTCTCTCTCTCTGTTCAGATCAATATCTCTGCATTTGCTTACACAGAGTTAAACCAGTGAGTTAGTCAGTTCCTCCTATGGTGTGAAACAGGTGCAGTTTGGAGATGAGATGGACAGAAAGACTAAAGGACAAACACAAGGAGGTGAAAAGATGGGGCTAGACCTGGAGGATCCTAAAGTAGAGAAAGAGAGGTGGAGGGATATGAGAGAGTGGAAGTGGCGACCCAGTTCAATCACTGCTTGTTTGTGTTTTAAGAGGCACAGCAGTTAAGAGCATTGTGGCACGAGGATGGGAGGTGGGGGGTATGCATCTATGGGAGTATAACCTCACTCCCTGCACATCATGCAAAGTACAGGCCAACACTTGTAACTGCATGAGAAGCATCTTTCATGAATTTACTGCAGTACTGCACTGATACACAATAATAAACGCTTAGCCTTTATAATGCATGCATGATCATCATGTGGGGACGTACCTTCTCTCTGAGTTATGATTGCCATCCATCCATCCTTGCATCCACACAGCCAGCCAGTCAGTCAACCAGTCAGTCAGTGCAATGTCATTGTTTGGAAAACACTGTTCCAATAGTAATTGTTACAATTGCCTTTCATACAACTTAAAACAGAAAGAGGAAATAAAAAATCTTACATATGGAAATTGCAGAGATGTTTTAACCTTTATAAACATACTAAATGAAAAGGTACATGTGTCCAAGACTATAATTAAAAGCATATTTCTTAAATCAATAAAACGAATTTATGCGAAAAAATATTAGACGAGAATATTGAATATAAATTAGTGCAAATAACTATATCTGGAGACGAAAATAGTGTAAAACTATTGTACTTATAGAAAAAAATGTATATCAGTTAGAGGTACTTTCAGCCTCAAACATTATTGGTAAAACATATTGATGTTGTTAATCTCTTAATTTTATCATCTGTAAATCATGAAGTGTTACAAAGAATGTGTTAAATGGCAGAATATCCCATAGATTTTTCTATTGATCTTTGATGTTCAGAGTTGATTATTAAATGTTTTTTATTGCCTGAAGGACTTATTGATTAGTGGTTTAAAAGCTGAATTGGATCAGTAAGAAGTGTTTTTCTGATGCATCTCTGATCTTTATCATCGTTCTGTTCCTTTGTTCATCCTGTTTTTCAAAAGTATTCTCTCCTTACAGTAAAACAAGGAAAACTTTAAGCTAGTGAATAACAGCACAGTTGTTTGTAACATTCCATGTGTTCTTTATCTAAGAAAAATGTTGATAGAACCTGAAAATGACTAATAGGAATTCCCAAAGTGGTTATTTCTCATTACACAATTTAATCAAAATAAAACAAAAAGTCCGCTCACATCCTTTGTTACATGCCATTCAGTTCATGCTCATGGCAGGGAAATTTAAACAAATACCTTTTTTTTTCTTTTTTTTTTTTACAAATCATCTGGTATTTTTTATTGTTTTTATATACATGTACTGATCCTGGTGCTATTTCTGAATGTATTAATAGTTCTTCTAAATCAGATATGATTTTAATTGAATAGGGAGTAGGATCCCAGATTAGTTATGTAATTTATTCTAGCGATTCAAGATTAAGCATAACTGAGAAGTTTATATTTTAATTCAGCAGACACAAATGTAAATGGAAATTACAAAGAAACTATTGAGCTTAACATTTTATATAAAAATATAATTAAATAGACTAAAATCATTTTTTATATGGTTTATTTGGTGTAATGTGGGTGGAATGATTTATATTGAGCTGAATTCATATGAACTGAATCACACTTAAATGGACTAATCTTGAATTAAAGTGAGTTAGACTCTGTTAAACTGAATTAAACCAAACTAAAATGTACTGTGCAATGGAGTAATTTGCTTTCTAGGTTGAACTAAATTAAAATAAAAGCATGAATCCACCCCAAACCCTCCTTCAACCCTGACACAGAATAAGCAGGTTTTCACATTAGCTCAGCTGATCTGGAGTTAAAATAAATCAAGCTGAACTATGTTAAAGGGAAATAGACTCAACTGAGTTGATTTAGACTGAGTTAAAATGAATTAAATCCAAAAGAAGTAAACTCATTTGAGCTGAGTTTGAACTCAATTCATTTAAATTAAATGCTGAATAAGTCCAAACTGAATCGGTAGACAAGGGACAAACCTGCCAATATCCAGTAAATGACTAGAATTAAAGCAGGTATACAGAAATTATGGATGAAGTCAATAATCTAAAACAGAGAAAATGTGTCTATAATTAGACAAGTTGAAATGAGCTTAATTGATGATTGAATTGAGTAATAGATTAGATTGTTGGTTAGACCTCAGATTTAAAAAAATAAAATGTATGTATTAAATTAGTAATGTTGCTTTAGCATTGCACTACAACAAAACATGCAGTTTTTTCTTTAAAAACGTATTTATGAATGGTGTGCCAGACCAGGACTGATTGGATCCAGTTCCTTTACAATATTTATCTCCACTTCATGTAACTTTGTCTGTGATGAATGATTGATTGTAATGATATAAAAGCCACCAGTGCACTTAGTGGGGCATTTAGTGTTTACAGCCTGCTCATCCCCTGGGCCAACAGCATTCCTCTTCTGATTAACTAGAAGCAACATCTAAAAATGTGGCGGTTACAGGCTGACTATTGGGGAAAATGTCACTTTCATTGAGTGTCACTTTCACGCTCATTTGGGATTTTATTGCTTTGAAAAATGAGATAAATGTTTTATTTCACACTCTATTTTTTGTTATTAATGATTTTTTTGTGTGTGTGTGCTTTTTGTGCAGAAGCTCTTGTGGATGCCTGACCATAATTTCTAAGTACAGTGATTTGTCACACCTTTCATTTGTATGACGCAGCAAGCCGGCTTCCTGACAATTGTGATTCAAACAAACATGCAATCTATATTAAAAGTTGTGCCTAAAAAAAATGCTGCTGCCAATTCATTAAGATTGGTGACGCATGCTGAATGCTGCAGGAGTTGTGGGAGCAAATGTGAAAAGTTCTTTTTGGGAGGATGTGATGAAATGATGGAGGCGTGAGGAGTGAGTTACATAGATTTAAACTAATAGGGGGGTCAGGAGTGTGCCGCCTAGCCTGTCACAAAGGGAGGAGATGAAGATGGGTTGTGGACAGCTGGGAGACTTTGTAATAAAAAAAGTCTTTTTTTTTTTAAGAGTGGGAGGAAAAGATGTAGAGATGGGCAAAGCTAATGAGTTGGGTTTTCCAGAGACTTTGCATTCTGCTCGTGGTGCTCGCTGTATCTCTCTCCACTGTGGAAGAGCTGGCTGGAGCGAGCTTCCTGTCTGAGCCCTGAAGCAGGAGTAAATGAGGGGTGGGTAGGAAAGGGGGTGTTGGAAGCAATAGAACAGAGGAAGGAGGAGAAGGGGAGGAGGGTGAGGGGCGGCAAGGAGGGAGGAGATCCAGTGTTGAAATTGAATGCCAGGGCGCCATGTTCTCACCGCCAGCGTTTCCATGGTTACAGGGTAATTCTGGCGAGTAAGGAAATTTCATTCACTTTGCTATGAAGAAGAAGACAAAAACAATGGGGGAGGGTATTAACAAAGCAGCAGAGGTAGAGAAAGGAATACATAATCAAAATTATCTATATAAAGAAAAACAATAAGGGAGGACATAAGAAATGGGCAGGAGGAAACATCTAGTGGGGTTTATGCCACCCATCCCCCAGGCGAACTGCCTCTCTGTCTCTGATTCCTTTTTTTTTTTTCCTTGTGTATTCCTGTGATGCCTGGTTTGTTTGCCACCACCCTATCAGCAAACACAACACCCACCCACAGTCTTCCAGTTCTTCAGCAGCCCTGCAGGTATATGCTGAAGAACAAAGAGAAACACTGCTAACTGGCCGCTGTGTATGTTTTTATAAGTGTGTGTGTGTGTGTGTGCGTATTGTCACTTTTTCCTGGGGAGGGCAAATGGAGGAGCTGCTGCTGCTGCCGGGATCATTTCAGGCAGAGGTCTAAGAAATCAGGAGGCTGCAGAATTGTATACATGACACATCTGTGTAGTTGCAGCTTATGTCTGACAGGCTCCTCAAAAGTTGATTATAAGAATATTACATCTTCAGACTCGCAAAATTACAAAGGAGAACAGCTGAAATGTTTGTTTGCATATAGAAAGCTGAACATGCAGGCATGTGTATCAACCCATACAAAAACAGACACACTCACACTGTCTGTTTAACAAGGGCTGACAACTGGAAAAGGGGGGGGTATGTCAGTGCAGCCAGGGTGACAGCTGTACAGCCAAGCAACCCCTGTGCACACACATCCCACACATAGAGAAGCAGTATGTGTGCATCATCATTTCTGATATGATCATCTCTATATTTTATTATCCATGACTCATATGAATAATAACATTGTTTTTTTTCTTTCTTTTCTTCCAGTGGCTGAGGAGGGGCTTTGGGAATGCGGACTGTCATACGAGTGCAGGACCCTCCTGTTCAAAGCCATACATAACCTGCTGGAAAGGTAAAACTGATAATCTGATGATTTTTTAAATATAATTTACATTTAAACAGGATAAACCACAAAGACTAACTAAACTAACTTAATTAATTTCTTAATTTGTATCCAACTTCATTTATAGGGAAATATAACTTACTCAGTGTGTTTTGGCCCTGATATGCAATTCTTTTGCTCCATCACCTACTCCATAGCACTATAAATATTTTCTCACCCACCAAAATCACTGAATTTGAGATTGCAACAACAGGTCTATAAAAACCAGCACCTGGACATTCTGAATGCTTCTACAGACATTATTGAAAGAATGAATCACTTTTAGGAGCTTAATGAATTTCACTGGCATTGTGAAAGAATGCCACCTGTTTAGTAATTCCACTTGTGTAATTTTCCTCACTAAATGTTCTACTATCAAGTGTTGGCAGGATATAGAACATAATGGAAGCACCTGGGAACAATAGCAATTTAGCCTCAAAGTAGGCCACATATAGGAGGAAGGTCAGTAGATGCCGGGACATAGAGATTTCTGGGTTTTTCTACAGTTAACAGCTGCAGTCAGCCAAACTTCATTTTTTCATCAGAATACTGCCAGAGTATAGAACTTAAAGGAATAGTACACCCAAAACATGATTAGCCTTCTCATTTTCTTATGTTGACTTTGTGCTATGAAAATTCCTCAAGACCTCATCTGGTTTGGTCTGCCACTGTTTCCGTAGACTCGGAACGCTGCTTTAGGGAAATCCTTTACACTACTGTTTATGCTCTAAAAACATTCTAAATGACCCCGTTTGAAGTAAATTCACGACGCGCTACCCACTCAGGACACTTGGAATACATTGGACGGAGCAGTATGGAGGAATATTGACACGTTTTTTGTGGACTTTATGGACCTTTCTGTCTCAGGCGCCATAGACCTCCATTATTTGAATGTCAGCAGACAGCAAGAAGCCTCCCCAGATCTCCGTGATGCATTTGAGATATCAAAAAGTACTCCAGAGTGTTGTTCAGCATAAGGGGGTGAGTAGAAAATGAAGGCTAATCATGTTTTGGGTGTACTATTCCTTTAATAGAAATGGTTTCCCCTGGCTAAGAAGCTGCAACCGGGCCTTTTGGGTCCTCGCCACCAAAGCATCCAAATTCTTCGCTAAAAACACATGAACAGAACAAATAGATGCCATATTGCTTCAAAAAATAAAAGTTAACGCTTCTTAGAATCACTGAAAAGAAGATGTAACTAAAGAAAATATAAGGTGGGGAAAAATCTGTTTTATAACTCAAAACATTTAGAATTTTACAGTTTCATAATAATATATATAGTCAGAATTTGTTTATTGAAAGGGCAAATAAAAACATTTTTATTTGGTTTGGGTTTTGAGACAAGAGGACAAAACCTCCAGAAAATTGTCATGTAATTAAAATAGCTTTACTTTTTTGGAAACTGAAGCCAATAGATGGAGAAACAAGCTATCCAATGTGTTGGTCTGTATTTTGAGGCTGTACTAAAAAATATAGCAGATATTGACAAACTATGACTTGTAACTGTGGCTAGACAGAGAAAAAAAAAATTACTGCAAAGAATTAAAGTTTTAGGTTAGCTTTATGCCTGTAAACCTCCATAACTTCCACTCTTTTGGTTTATCACCTTTTAGGCTGATGTGATTAGTTTCCAGCTGTAAGTGAATAGTAGAAAATGTTCATGTTCTGGTAAATAATAAAAAAAGCCTCCCTGATTTTATCTTCTGAACATCAGATGTCCCTGGCCATCAAATAGATCTTATTCCATATGCCTACCTTTCCAGGAGTAAACCTGTTTATTCTTCTGATGGGGTGTAGGACATTAAAACCAGCTGTACACACAGATCTTCGCTACTTTTATTTACCCTCTGGGGATGAGATCACACGGGGTTAAGGTTTTACCGTAAGAACTGCAAAAAGTAAGGTATTTTTTTTAAGTCAGTGAGCAGCCAAAAAATTAAAACCATTTTTCAAATAATCCCATATTTTTCTGTTTTATGCAGTGAGATCAGCTCAAAAACGCCAAAGGGGATTTATACAAACTTTTAATTTGTTTCTATTTAAATAAAACATTTGAGGTCCCCAAGTAATTCTAATTTGAAAACAGACAATTAGAAAATAAAAATAAAAAAAAAAGAAGTGTGGTATTTCAAAGCAATCAATAAACTAATCAGTGGAAGTGTTGGAGAAACAGGCTAAAACTGTCTAAAGTTTTTATTTGCTTAAAGTGATGCTGCCAATGATGTATCAAATGTAAAAATAAAATATACAGCTTAATTGTACCTTCCTGAAAACTGTAATGTAAATGTTTAGAGCTCAAAATTCATATATACTTAAATTGTTTAATGCATATTTCCAGACACAACAAAACAGCTTAGTTAAAAGTATATGCTTCACCTTTTTCTTTTCTAAGTTTCATATTATAATGAAATATAATCTGTGTGCTGAATCTACTGTCAAGCACCCAAAAGCTTTCCTCCTTTCTGAGTTGGAGCCATCTGTTAAATGAAGCAGCACATATTTGTTTCCTCTATTAAGTTGCTCAGTGATCATCACAGGGGAAAGGCAGCAGAATTAACCTTCCTTATTACCCTTGGAGCTGGACTCCTTTATAGCTTACTGTTTCAACACCAGAGGGGACTACTTAGTTTCGCTTTTATATAACTGCAATGTCCGTCCAATGAGTATCCCAATGTTGGCAAAAGATAAATGATTTATAAATTTGGTGAGATTTTTAATCAATATAATAAAAAAGGACTTTAATTATTTTAGAGGTTGAGCTGTTATAAAGATGTTTTTCACATAGATGCGCTGCTTAGCTCCTGTGCTTAGTGATAACTTTTAAAATAAGACAGTGCCTGTGCGTCTGGGGAAATCAGCCAATGAGACACAGACGTTTTGTTGAGTCAATAAAGCGAAATGTCTTCCACCAGATTTATGGGGAAAGATTTATGAGTCACGTAGGCAGGCTTCTTGAGCTACTATCATTTATTAGTGGATATAAAGTATCCCACAGTCTTAATTCGTTTCAGAGATCAGCACATTATGCGCTTGTGTGATAACCGTGGGATTTCACTGTCGCATTTTAGAGTGCATAGAAATAATATTCAGACTTTTAGTAATGACGATAATAAATGACAAACAGCAATTGAAATTACTCACAGCAAACGCCATTATAGCTATCTAGAAGCAGTTCTATGCCTTAGTGTTTCACCAGTTTAATCTCCCTCCATGTCTTTTTTAAAAGCAGAAGCTGAGCTTGTAGTTTGCATTGCCTCTTCATTGGTAGGGTTGCTTATATTTACAATAGTTTTCTTTTACCATGATATGTTTCTATACAAGATACATTTCATTTTTTCTTTCAAAGCCCCTTTTCCTGTTTTGGATCAGGCAATGGAAAAGTTTGCACCTAATAGGGAGTAAAAATAACTGAAGTAGGAAAATTTGAGCAGAGACCTAAAAAGATTTACTTAGTGATGAAATCTCGCCTTTTCAAAAAGCAGATCATATTCCCATTGAAGACCCACCTCTACTGTGCTTGCCTCTTTTTGCTGGGGTAAAAAACATGGATTCGCTTTTTCTTTGTCAGGCACGGAATGACTACGCTTTAACTTTTCTAAAACAAATGCAGAAGGTGCTAAATTGATATGAAGCCTTTACGCTTAGATGTGTTCTAATGTTGGAAAGACATCATGTCAGTAAAAAAAAAAAACTCTAGATGTGAAAAAATAAGCAAACCTTTTTGGTTCAAAGTTGTCATAATTTGTTAGGATTTTTTCAGACCCACAGAGTCTAAACTGATATTAGTGAATTAACTGCTGGATTTAAAAACGCTTTGTCTGAATTATCTGCATGCACATTTCCAAATGCCTCGATAAGGACCCTAAAATACTACCATGAAAATGTGAAGAATGCTTTTGTTAAGGAAAAATCACATTGGTATTCAGTTGTTTTTAAATTCATATTTCCTAAATAAACTACGATAATCTATGATATTTATTCCCAGATATTAATACATTTTGGGTAAAAGGTGCAATTATTCATTAAGAAGAATAGTGTGCAAATGTAGAGATCATAGTAGATTGATCATGATATGTAAAAGATAAACAGCATAAATAAAACATTAATTCAGGTATAAAAGCTGCCTAAGTAAGTCCGAGCAACAAAGTTGCAATTAAAATTGTTCCAGAATCCATACCCCTAGGGCTAAAATATGTCTCGGCAAGGTATTAAAATGTCTGACATAAAAATTATATAACAAACAGCTGATTAGAAAATAAAAACCTCCTGTTGCAACCTGTAAAGTAATAAAAAGTTGGCAGTAAAGTATTATAGCTGTGACCTCAATGATTTAAAGGTGTTATATAAAATACCACTCAAACTATACTGAATGATTAATATAACAGACGAGGCATACAGGAAACTATTTACAAACAAACAATGTCTCAAAATATAAAAACAGAAAACATATTATGTAGAAAGGTGTGCAAGTTCAAAGATTAAAACTCACATAAATAGCTAATTTCAAAAGATTGTGTAAATTTGGATCCGTTTCAGGATCTGTGTTGGGTTTTTTTTAAGGACTGCTGCAGAGTCTAAGGTTGAAACTGACCCCACTGAGCTGTAGAGATGATTAGAAGTGTGAGATGTCATTTCTTGCCCAGCACCATTTTAACCAAATGGAACTGCTCTCATTTGAAGTTTGCGTTCTTCATTTTATCATATGAGAACTGCTTTTCCTGCACTGGTTACATAATGAAATAAGCTAGCTTCAGGGAGGCTATGTATTTTGAGTTTTATGGTTTTTCTTAAGGAAAGACCTCGAACTTATATTAAAGTCACTTTTAATTTCCCAAAAGATATAAAAAACATTTTTTTTTTCTGCCACAGGGTGTTTCATATCAATTTGTACGTCCATCAATTTGTACCCACATTTTGTGCCCTCTTTCATAAGCAATAAGTAAAATAAAATATATTTTCCACACTTATACTGATTTTCATCAAATTAAAAATTGGGGAATTTATTATGAAGTAGTGTTAGAACCTCTTCTTGATGACTTTATCTTTTTTGTCTGTTTTTTTCACAATCTAGAGAGGAGATTATTTTGTTAATTTTTCTTTCTTTGTTTACTCAATGCTCCAGATGTCTTACGGATAAGGGGTTCGTTAGGATCGGGAAATGGTTCTTTAAGCCACATGAACTTCAAGAAAAGTCTTTGGGCAGCAGGTAAGAAATTATACACGCCACTCATTTAAAGGGCAGTGTGTGTCCGCACGTCATGCTTTATTAAATCTGTGTGAAAGTGTGCTAATGTCACTCTGTGAGCCAGCATAACTGAGTTTCATGTGATGCAGTATTTGCTAAGCCTTGATATTCCAGCAGCAGGCCAATGGTGTGATTCTGTAAAAGAGAAACAGAGCATGTGAATGGTGTCCAGAGGTTAGGGCTCTGAGTGTGTGTGTGTGGTGTACGTGTGTGCACATGTCATGCTGTGTAACAGTGTTGTCAGCGTGGGAGACAGACAGAGAGACTGAAACAGAGTAAAACGAGAGGTGGGTGTGATGACAGTTCAACTTGTTGCTTCAGGCATTATAGATCCCCTTCACTGCTCTCTCTGCCCACTTTTCCGGGCCATCAGGATGCAACATTCCCCACATCTCTGACATAGCTTTGTTTCAAACGCATTGAAAAATGTTGAGTTTGCTAACTGCTGGGTAATCACTATTTTTCCATCAAAGCGCCATCATTTTAGAAACCATCATATTGCTTACAGGCAGTGAATGTTTTTGATTTGGGTTATATGGCTATCTGCCCAGGGTGGCGAACCACAGGGGACTGCCACACTATAAAACATAGCTGTCAGTGCACAACTTCTGCATTAAAAGTTTGAAGCATTTACGTAATGACAGAGATCGGTATCTGATTTGATCCTTATGCTTTTAGCGCTATATAAAACGGTTATATAAATTAGTTTTTAATTAACGTAGCCTCATTTGGATCATCTAAACTTTTAAATTTAAAACTTAAATATTGATCAGAAATATTCAGGGGTGTTCAACAACCAAGTTAAACTATATATTTTTAAACCCTTATTCTCTTTGTAGAAACATGAAAACCCTATTTTCAATGGATTCTTAACATTACAGCCAATTCTGATTAAAAAGCAAAACACATAGCTTGGTCATTATATAAAGAAAGGGATTTTTTTTTGTTTTCTTTTGCTTCAGGCTGGTCCTTGTGAGAGAAACGGGGTTGTGTTTGGTTATGTGGGTAGCAGCAGGAGGGCAAAGGTTCAAGCCAAAACTGCCACTGCATAGAGGCAGCAAAGCCACATATTTCCTTAAAAAGGGACTTGAATTTACTTGAAATAGTGTCTTTGTTATTAAAATGTTGTGCAAAGTAGGTGATGCGCAGGGAAGTCTCACTGCAGAAAGAAGCTGACACGATTGCACTGCGCCGTGATGTGCCATAGCAAAGCAAGTTTTAGCAGCTGAGAGCAGGTTGAGGTCCCCGCCTGACACGTCGAGAGAGTGTGTTTGTCACTTATTCAGCTTATATCTGGGGAATTTGGTGTGCAGAGCTGATGTGATGGTGACATCTCTGTCTGTGAAGGTATTCTCTGGGTGAAATATGCTGCAGACTGAAGCAAGGAAAAAAAAAGGCAGGAACTTCAACAGATAATATACTTATTGTGGAAGTTTCAATAGGAAGAATTAGTTACTACATGCTTATTCACTGTATTTGGAAAAAAGGATTTGAATCTGAAACCATCATAGAATAATCTAATAAGCTTTAGAGGCATTTCATTTATTTACTCAACATTTATATTACCACTTGTACCACTGTAATCTATCAATTTAATTCATCAAATTCATGCAAGAATAATAGCCTGTAATGGCTAGTGCATTTGCCCTATTGCCTTCCCAGATGTAAGTAGATGAATGAGATTAAATCCAGCTCCAGCTGTGATGTGGTTGCTGTAACATACCTTTGCAGAGGAGAGGGAGTCCCAGGACTGACGCAGCTCCTGCTGGAGAGATTATATCTCCCAGTTGTCTCAGAGCGATGGGGGATACCCCAGAAGCAGCTGGAAGAAGCTGGTACAGACAGAACATGGCTTCTGTGCTCCCAGAATACAAATACCCTCAACTGTTGAAGGACTGAAGCTAAACACGCCTCAACACAATACATATAGGACTATTGCTCTGGTCTTAAAACAAACAAAACAAGGAAATCCAAAAAAAAGAAAATTAATAAACAATCCACTAGACTTTGTTTCCAAATTTGAAGACGTTTCGCTTCCCCTCTAGGAAGCTTTTTCAATTAAAAATGTCAAGAATAGCATTAAGTTGAAAAAACTTGCTGGATTGGAAGCAAAACGTCTTTAAACTTGGAAACAACGTGCAGTGGATTGTTTTAAACGTTCTTTTTTTTGGAACGACTATGACCTGGATGACTGAGAATCTTCACCAGCAAAACAAGTAAACAATCATAGATATATATTTTCCAGAATATATGACTCATTGAGTTGTTTCTACTATATCTCACTCAGTCGTAACACAGTTACACAGACTCAAATATCAGACAATTTAGAGATTCTTTGATGTAGCTTACTTTAGATTTTCCTATCATATTTTTTATGCTTCCATTTTTGTATCTGTGAATTTTTATAGACTTTAACCAGTCAGTGTTATTTGATGAAGACTCATTTTCAGTTATACGGTTATATCATGAGAAAGTAGATGATAATCAGTCAGGTTTATCAAATCCAATCAAATGAGAGTATCTAATTAAAACAACTACACTTCAGGTCAATTTAAGCATTTATACATTCACATTTTGTAAAGGGTGTCTAGGCTTTTACAAAGTTTTAAGCTACAAATTTTTCTTTGTTTAGTGAATTATTAAATAATTACATTGTAAAATGTGTGAGTTACATTTACATTTGGCTATTTGTAATCATTGAAATGGGAAATGTAAAAATCCGAGCAGTGCTTGGTCAACTGAAAAAAGTGTAGTTTAGAATGTAGTTTTTCTATCATAGTTTTTAAGTTTACTTCCTCATTTTACAACATTCTGGTGAATATAAACCACATTTAAAAGAGCTTATGTCAGCATTTTTTGAATGAAGCTAATGTTGCATTAAGTTGTGACATCTTTGTTACTCAAGATCCTACTGTGGAAGATGTTACATGACATGTTTTTTATTGACCAGCACATATATAAAGAAACAGAAAGTATGTTCTGCCTATATATTTTAAGTTTTTACAAAACCTATTATATGTTTGGAAAACAATAGAAAACTGAAAAATATTACTGTAGAGTTAAAGCTGATGAAAAATAATGTTTTTAAAGTCAACGTTAAGCCGCATTTTTCCTCATTTCCCTCAAGTCTGGAGTATGCGTTGCGACCGCCGCTTTACAATGTTTAGGAATGAGGCTGATTGCTTTGTGTTATTAAGGTTTGATGCAGAGTCTGTATTACGATTAAGAGATTTCAACTTTTACTCTATGCCAAACTTAATGCACTATAGCAAAACAAAAACATCTTTTGATTTATGTTTTTTAGGTTAACTTTGAGATTTCTTTCATGCTTTTTTTTCAATCTTGGACTAATAATGCTTTTTAATATATTTTAAAACAAAAAACCTAGAAAAACAGCGAAAAACTGTTGATATGAATTCTTAAAAAGAGAATGGAAACCAGAGGTAATCTGAAATAACTGAATGTGAGAATAAAATAAAAATTAAATAAAGAAAAAATAGTTTTAGTACAACAACAGGAATGGAAAGTTATAAGCGAAGACACTTGCGGCTGAGATATGCATATATAAACATGAGTGGAGAGTTTTTTTTGGGGTTTACTTTTGGCCGTATGTGTGTTTGTGCTTGTGTCTGGCCGGGGAGACATCTGGCCCACATCATGTTAATTCCTCTTCGTTTCGAAAGCCTCTCTGCCGAAATACACTCCACCCCCGCTGAGATATGAATCCAGACTCGTTTTTTGAATTATTGAACATCCTGAAGGCAAAGATAGGGGGAGAGATGGAGAGCAAAAGGCGGAAATGTTCCCGCGTGGAGACTCTCACCCAAAACAAAATCCGGAAGATGTGTGTGTGCTGTAGAGGGTGAATAAAACAACTTTTATTATTACTCTCAGTTTGTTCCCTACAGTGACACTAAAGAAGTTGTTATTCACCAGTTATCTGCCTATATTCCCAATATTTCCTTGTGTTTGTAAATGTTACAAAGTTTCCCTGAAGTTGAGAGTGAGAAGACCTGCAGATCCCTGACCAGCAATATTTTCAGCAAACTTCGAAACATTCTTCACTAACAATGGCCTTCTTCCTTACATCTCTTCTTCACCTCTACACCATGCCTTTTGTCTCCATTAGGGGTGTATTGACGCTTAACATCTTCATACCATGCCCTCCCAGCCAGGCCAGCTCCCATATTACCGCCAGGCACCGCTACTTTCAGGCTTATCTGGTGTTTATCTTGTTTGTGTCCATTGGACACAGTGGGTTGTGTTAGATCAGGGAGATGATTCCCCCAGCCACCACCAAACCCCCCCCTTTCGCTTTTCTCTTTCAACCCAACTCTCTGTTCTCTTTGTGGCCACAAATGGGGAGTGCTCTGGGTTGGTGGACGCATGCATCAGGCGCCAAGGGGAGCGGAGCAGAAGGGAGAAAGTAACAGGGATGCAGAGCGCAGGAAGTGGAGACAGAGGCATCTGAGAGGGGAGGAGCAGTGAGGCGGCTTCGCACGGTGGGTGATGCGGTGGGGATCAGAGAAGGTGGGGTTAAATGAAATTAATCATCGCTATAGGAGCGGCTGAATGGATGTATTAGAGTCTGTCTCCTCATTAGTTCAGTCAATTCTTTGCATACCAAGTATAACGCTCAGTGTTTTTTTTATATTGCAGCTTTCATTCCACTAATGGCCATAAACTCATGCATAAATAATATTTGTAGTTCACAGTAACAGACCTGTTCTCTGCTATAAAACAGGCCGCAGCTGGGGTGCTTTCAGTATCTTTATGAAAAAGAAAAATCTTGTAAAGAAGAAAAAAAGTGGCATAAAAAATATTTACGTCTTGCATTTTCATTGGGTAATGTTTAACATTTCTATAGTCGTTTTCTTAAATAAATTTTTAGGTGTGATATCGATGTTAAAGATTCTCATATAAATACTAAATTGACAGATGGGGTTAGTCTGCTAAACATTTGAGAGACTATACAGATATGAATTGGGAGAAATGGTTCCAAAAGGAAGGCGAAGACATTTTGCCAGTAGGTAAATATTTTGTGAGCTTTAAAGGCTATAATTTAGGGTTTAAGGAAAGATTAAAATAGAAAAAATAGACTGACAGGAAAAAAAAGCACCTGTTAGATAAACTAATAGGCAGCCGCTAAGTAGCAGCTGAGGAGTGAAATGAACTAGAAGGTGGTGACTGTCTGGATGTAATATTGACTAAATATATTTAGTCACAATTTGATAATTGCTATCATTTTGCAAAATGTTTGCACAATTGCTCACATGTTGACTTGACATAGGATCTTTTCTGCAGGGGGATTAATTTGTATCTCTTATTTTTTGTCATCATTGGATCAATCAAGATTTTATTCATTATGATTTTTTTACAGTTTGGTGCATTTGTCTTTTTCTGCTCCTTAAATTTTTGTATCTAGATAGTTTTGTCACTTGGAATTTAAAGTAAAAAAGCCCGGGTAATTTTTAGTAATGTTAGTTTATTCACATCCTTGAAATGTATCATATTTTATTGTTATGACCCAAAAGCTGTATACATTTTATTAGATCTTATGGGGAGTGACAGAGTGTCCCTTTTAGAAGGACACATAAAAGATATGTTCCTGAAAAAAAAAAACAGGATATACCAAATGAAACTTGTGCATAATGATGTAGTTGGGAGAAGCACTTATTCTTTGAAAAGAATAAAGGATAAAAAACATATATTATAAACAAAATTAAGTGCATCATGCAAAAAGTTCCTCTAGTTTTTGATTAAACAATTTATCAAGATATCAAAACAACTGATCATTGTGATATTTAGTTTATTGAAAATCAAAAATTGAATAAACATGAATTTTGAGAGCATTAACAAGACAAGCTGCCAAGAGATCTTAGGTAAATTAGCACTGGCTACAGATCTGCAGTGTTACAAGATCAACTGGCAGAACAACTATTTCGTATGTAGAAAGAAAGTCATTGTTAAAATGAAGCCCAAATATTTAAATACTAGTTCAATTTGAGCACAATGGGACACAGCAAACATATGAAAGAAGATGTTCTGATCACCTGAGGGCAGTATTATACAAAAATATCAATTGGCAGACATGCAAAACATTATGTGTGCCTAAAGCGAAGCTGTAAATCAGTCTCTTCCACCAGATAGTGAAACTTGGTGGTGTCAGCATTATGTTGTGAGAATCCTGTTTTTGTTCAGGAGTGTTTGGGGAGCATTTCAAAGTTAATGGGAAGCTGGGGGGGAATTTATTAGCAAAGGATTCTCAAAGCTATGTATGTCTCATGTTTCTTCACAGTTAGACCATAGTTGTGATTGTCAGTCACTTTCTTGTAGATATAACTTAAAGAGACTGAATCAATTTATCCTGAAACCGATTTCCAAGCACTGTATAATCTAAGCTCCATTTAATTAATTCTGTAATTGGAACTGTATTTTTCGTTTTTCTTTTTTTTTTTCCAGTAATACAGCCCTAAAATATTCAGATTTAAGAGACTACATTTTCAGAGCGTAATCACATTGCTTGTGTCCTCTGGCAGGATACCTTGTTATTGTGTAACCATATAAATTTAATTGGAGTATAAACATTGTGATAGCATTCCTCCCTAAAAGCCACAAGGGGCCTTTGAATAATACATCAGACTTGGTGTCTTCGCCTTTATGTTACTTCAAATTTTTGGTACATACTACAGAATGTGCACATGCAGAAATATTTACATTAACTTGCAATAAGTCTGATGGTAACTCTTCAGGTTTGTGCTGTGTTTGCATTAGAATAAATTACACAATCATAGCAGCACTCTGGAAAGTGGTTTTAGAGGGATGTGTACACATGCTGCTCACAAGAGCTTACAAGAGTGTAAACAATGGTCCACAAGCGTCCGTGGAGCATCTTAACGCACGTGTGTGTGTGGAAAAGGGTTAGCTTGAAGGAAGAAGATAACTTGAGGAGCTGCTCCTCTGGTGGCGGAGAAAACACTTAAGGTTCAGTTTAAGAAGATTAACCTCCCAGATTTAGGAGAATACAGATAAAATACTATCATACCTGATTAGTTCAACTGACTGGGGTTTCTGTCTGAGCACCGTTATCACGGCATCGGATTAGGACAGATCTGTTTGAAGAGATAAAAGCCTTGTGCGTAATACCAATGGTTAGTGTGTGGATTGCTGTTTTTTAATCTTTCTTTCTTGTTTTTTTTTTTCACTATTGTTATGCAGCTCCCCTGCAAAGCAAACAGATGTTAGGCCATAACCGCTTTTCGTTGATGTTCAGCAAAGTATTTTTTTTATACATTCAGATTCTTCACGAATGCCAGTTTATTTTTTGTAGGAGCTTAAGTGACAAAAAACACAGAGAAACACTAAGCTCTGAAGGGGAGGCTAAATAGCAGAGTATACTATATTTTAACTTTGTTAAAGATTAAAATATTGAGATAAATATGGAGCCTCTAAATTAAGATGTCAGCCTTTTTTTACTCCATATTTTATTCCTCCTTTATTCATAAAGTCCTTTTTATGCTTCTTTTTACTTAAGACGGTTGTATTTAACCATACATAATATGGTCCATCATGACATGCATTTAATATTATGTTAAATAAATGTTAGTTTTTTAATAAAATACAAAATCTCTTTGTGCTTTTACCCCAAAAATATGTCAAAAATCTCATCAAGAGATTGAAAGAATAAAACCGTTTTGGGAAACTGTTTATGTTTATACCACATCAGTGTTTAACTTTAGAAATAATACAATAAAGCTTATGTAGAAAGCTTTGGTAAGTTTTAGACTTTTAAAAGAATGAGGCGTGACTGAAACTAGAACCTGCTTCTCCATCTCAACTGACAAAACAACAAAGACAGCATTATTTAGGGCAGCAACCAAGTCACTAACTTTATGTGTTTGGAATATCTGCCCTTATCAAACTATGGCCAAGGGAAAACACTGTTGTGAGCCATAAGAATCCCATATAAACCACACAATGGATGCTGCAAACATTTAGAAAAGTTTGTCAGATTAAAGAGGAAAACTTTTACCTACAAGCTAGAATTCTGTGTTATTCATTAATGTCAATAACACCTGTTCACACCACTTTTAATAAACCAAGCAGAGGGAACCTTTCCTTTAATAGATGCAGAGAAGCTGGCTAGAGTTTATTGGAGGATGGATGAGGCTGAATTGAAAGCAGTTATAAAGTAATCTGTAGGAGGCTGTAAAATCTTGAGGAAAACATAATGTCCTATTTACCCACAGGAACATGCGTAAATATCCACTAAATACTTAGCCATCTAATGGTTCTACCATAGATTTGTCTACTACTATACTCTAGGACAGGGTTCCTCTGTTACAGTTCTTTCAGGTCCTGTGTCCTGCATCTTTTATTTGCATCTGTTTCCTCACTTGTGAATCAAAGGGGCTGGATGAAAGCCTTCAATATGCAGTCAAGTTCTCCTAAATCCCCTTTGATGACCTGATTATCTAACTTGGATATGGTGAAGCAGAATCACATCCTAAAAAGGTTCAGGATGCCTGACTTCCAGGGGTGGAATGGTCAAGCGCTGCTGAAGGAGGTATAGTTTTTACTCCATTTAATATGATGGAGCATGAATAATGTTACCAGAAAAGAATACATTAAATATTTCCATTTGGGAAAAAGCGTCAGGCTCTGTTTTCTTGGTCTATAACACAAGATTTTGTTTCTGAAATCCCAAAATGTCAAATAG
Organism: Cyprinodon brontotheroides; assembly: GCA_018398635.1. Lineage (NCBI taxonomy): Eukaryota > Metazoa > Chordata > Actinopteri > Cyprinodontiformes > Cyprinodontidae > Cyprinodon > Cyprinodon brontotheroides. The sequence continues at coordinate 2,775 of JAGKQL010002340.1, read as the reverse complement.
TTTGAAGAATATTTTTGCAAAAGTACTGCCTGCAATGATCTCTGCCTCTTCACACACAACATACTCTCAAGCTTTTGACTCAGGAATAAGTGCATGTTCTTTTACCTGTCAAACTCAAGCAGCATAACATGCTGGTATATTTGTCACATGTCGTATAGCAGGCTAAATTTAGAACCTGCAGATCATATGAAGCTGAGGCAGTGACACATTCACCTGAACTGTAATATGTCTCTGTGTTCCCTACCTCTACATTAGCTGATTGATTTCACTATAAATCATGCTCAGTAGCCTCTGTAAAAACTCTGATCTCATCGATATGTGTGCAGCATTTTCCAGTGTGTGGCACTGGTATTCACTTCCTCCTCTGTCTCACACTGCTTTTTTCTCTCTGGCTCCTCAGGTCTTCCTTTCCTTATCTCTTTAATTTTCCTCTTACTCTCCCAACTTTCCAGTTTGCCTCTGTCCTGGTTATACAAACCACACATCTCACACATAATTCTCCATGTCACCATCATCTCCTGCTTTCTTTCCCTTCTTCTTCTGCTTCTTCTTCTTTTCATGATTGGTTCTTCTTTTCCTCTCTTCTCTGTACTGTCCAGCCCTTGAGCATGTCTCTCCCATCTCTCCTCCTCATTTATTAATATCTGTACCGGTGTTACAGGCACGTTCTCTCCTGGGTCGGTAGGCATAAGTATGTGTGTGTCCACATGCTCCGCGCACCTTACTGTGCAGGAAAATGCCCTTTGTAAGGACATGAGCATCAATCTCCACGGTGGGTCATTTGCAGTTTGATGCTTCTTTTTGTTACTCTGCTGTTTTGCTGACTTGCAACTGGTCATATTTTATTGCAGTTGGAAAAAATACTGTTACACATAGGGCTGGAAGCGATATGGAAAAAAAACTATATCCGCGATATGGATTATTTTTATATCCGCGATAGCGATATATATCCGCGATATACCACAACTGATGTTGCATTTTTATGTTTTCATAGTCCGTCAGATGGACGGGGTTGAAAAAATCTTTCATAAAGCTATTTTTACCCATCATCATCTGGGTGACGTAAAAGCGGTGTAGTGTGCAAAACCACGTTCTCTACACATTATCTTTTTATTCTCTTTTTTTTTAAGTTATATATACTTAGAGTTTTGCATAGCAAAAAGCATAAAAATGTTATATTAACAAATTATATTAAAATATATATTAGCAGTAATAATAATAATAAAAAAGTTTATCACGATAGAAAAATAGAGGAGAAAGGTCACGATAGACATGTTTTCTCTACGTCCTCCTGATATATAATAAGCCATATGGCCAACTCTAGTTACACATCAATGCATCAAGATTAACTTTTTTGTACTTTAAAATTTTGTGGTTGTCTGAATCCGTGCTACATCTCTATATGGGGATTCACTGCGTCCTACATAAACATGCAAATGTTCAGACAAAAGATAAACATGGAAGAGAGGTGATTTTTTATAGTTTTTTAATTTCACATATAATTCTACATTAAACTATTACTGTTGACATTGAACTTTTTATAAAAAGTAAAATTATTTAATCAATTTCTTGGCTTTGAAAAAAATCTTATTTATTTTTAGTATGTAGTGTGGCTTGATTAGAGGAAAAAAACAAGCGGGACAATAAATATCCATCCATCCTTTTTATATATCTGGGTAGATTTGGGGTACTGGTGCCTTTCTACAGAATATCATTGAGTAAGACACGTGGTATTCCATGGATAGGTCACCAGTCTATAAGACACGAAATCTTTTTGGACTGTGGTAGCAAAAAGCCAGGGGTACCTAGATCACAACTCAAGATTTTTGGGAACATGTAAACTTCTTGAAGGTACTCCTAGGTCTGAATTCAATCTGTGATCTTCTTGCTCTAAGGAAAAATGAAAATTGATAGTTGATGAAAATTGCAGAAAAAGGCTCTTATATTTTTTACCCTTTGTAAAAAGGTAAACACCCTGAATGAAAAAGTTAAATTTATTAAAGTTAAGCAAATTTGAAGACAATAATTAAAAAGGATATTTCTAATAGATCTTAGAAAATAAAAGTATTCATAGGAACACTTAAGAAAAAAAGTAAATAGGACGAAAAGGCTGCTGAAAAGCAGAAATACAAAAAACCATTAAATCCACTTAAGATTAATAAAAACAATATAAATAAAAAAGTAAAAAGCAATATAGAGAACATATCTGTTTCTTTTGTCCCGGGAAACAAAACAAAAAAAATCAATAAACAATAACACCATTGAGTATTAAGAGAGAGAAAAAATTTAACTGTAAAAAAGAGTTTAAAATGGTCAAAGTGGAAAGACAATATGTAGTGGCAAATCTTTCCAGAGTTTTGGAACAGTGAAGCAAAAACAGGCGAATATTAAATATAAATTTGTCCAAATAACTAAACATGTAGGGAGAAGTAGTATAAAACTATGGTACTTATAGAAATAAAGTAAATCAGTTGGAGGTATGTACAGCCTTAAACATTCCTGGTATATTGATGTTGTTAATCTCTTAATTTTATAATCTTTAAATCATGAAGTGTTACAAAGAATGTGTTAAATGGCAGAATATCCCATGGATTATTCCATTGATCTTTGATGTTCAGAGTTGATTATTAAAATGTTTTTTAATGCCTGAAAGACTTATTGATTAGAGGTTTTAAAGCTGAACTGGACCAGTTCCAATCATCTCTGATCTTTATCATTAGTTTGAAGTATCCATCCATCCATCCATCCATCCATCCATCCATCCATCCATCCATC
>JAGKQL010002339.1:11299-36261 GCA_018398635.1 Cyprinodon brontotheroides | reverse complement strand
GTGGTGTGGAGGCTGCAGAGCCTCAGACTGGAAGAAGGTGAGAAGAGCGGTAAGAACAGCAGAGAGGATCATCGGGGCTCCACTTACCTCCATAAAAGACATTTCATCCCAGCGTTGCGTGTCCTGAGCCCATAAAATCATCATCACACCCCCACCATGGACTGTTCTCCCTGCTGCCTTTTGAGAAGAGGCTTCACAGCATTCAATGCAGGTCCAGCAGATTCCAAAACAGCTTCTTCCCCACCACCATCAGACTGCTGAATGTTGAAAAAAACTCTAAATCATGTCCCAAACTCTGCATCAAATTGACCATATGCATTTTTTGCACCATGTCTTTTTCTCCCACATTGTTTACATTTGATCACTGCTGCACTTTAAGAAAATGGAAATGTCATGAAAGCTGTACAAAACACAATTTCACAATTTTAAAAAATGTAGTCTAAGCAGGCTCGGACTGGTAATCTGTGAGACCGGCCGCGGTTCTCCTTAAACAATACTGGCCTTTCTCAGGCAGGAGCACCTACCTTTGACAAAATAATCCAAGGTGCTCATGAAGTAATACAACATTAACTGTCTTCATGATGCATGCAGTATATGTAGCCCTTCCTTATCATGCACATCGGTTGGCCTATGGTGTAATCTTCTATTTCTTTAAACTGTAAGATCATTGCAACAAACCTAATTATAATAAAACTAAAATGCTTTCTTTAAACCAAACTACAATGTTCCTCTTATATTTGGCGAATTTATGTTAGAATATTTTGCAAAAATATGTTGCGTTGCATGATGGGGTTTTACATATAAAGGCTAACGTTTCCCATCTTACATGCAATGTTGCCAGGTTGGGGTGTTTCCCAATCTGGCAGTTTAGGATGGCCGTCTATGGGTAAAAGATATTTTTCTCTAGATTTATGACCTAAGAGATCAATAGACTTTGTTCAAAATGGGCGAGATTTCGTATATCCAGGTGGTATATGAATAGTTTTTGTGGGCTGTTGTAGATGGAAAAATGAATCAGAATCAGAAGGAATCCTCTGAATTATTTAAATTATTTTGGGACATTTTTTGTTTTATAATAAAGTTTCCAACTCTAAATAAAAATAACTCTGGAGGGAAGCAAAATATCTTCAAACTTGGAAACAAAGTCCAGTGGATTGTCCCTTAACTTTTTTGGAGGGTACTTTTGTTTCAACATATAAAGAACACAAGAGATTGATGTTAAACGACCAGCTTCATGTAAGCCCAGTTCTTAGACAGCTATTGATCAGGGTGTTTCATTAACCGGCTTATATTTGCCAAACAAAGGCTTTTAATTTGGAAGTACAGAAACCGGAAGCTTGACGTGCGCCCTGTAACTTGATAGAGGTGGAGAGACGCCTCCCTGCTTTCTGCTCGGGCAGCATCAATCCCTGTAACGTTAGGCGGAGGAAGGGCTGTCCGGTGATTCGGGACATTTGGAGAAGAAGTTTCCTTTCAGTTTTTTTATTTTTTTATTTTTCAGGCTGTCAACAATGAACACTTTCTACGGTCAGGCCACTGGAAGAAACCCTTTCGTGCACGAGCTGAAGTTTAGTATAAGAGACAAAATAAAGGTAAGACATAAAAAAAAAATATATATATATATCCCAGAGTTGCATGTTTTTTTTTTTCAGTGAAAGCTGACAGACGCTTTTTCCGGTGAGCAGTTTGGTGCGTCTGGGTCAAACAGAAATAAAACCTAAACCTGCTGAATAAAAAAGTAGACATGATTCAGAGGAAGAGGAATGCTGCGTCTTTCTAGGAAATGTGGCTCCTGCGGGTTTAATATGTCTGTACAGGTAAAGACAGCACGCCTCAACTACAGTTCAGGAGCAGAAATGAAGGTTAAAAAAACACTAAACTAGTGTGACTCGTGGGTCATCAACTAGGAGCGTGCATATTAGTGCCACAAGTCAATAAATGTAAAATATTTGTGAAATAACTTTATAGGCGTCATTATTTTATTTTTTTAAAAACTGGAAATAAATACAGAATTATTTATTAAATATATGATTAACTGTATGAACCTCAGCTAAATAAAGGGATTTGATTTTATGACGTAAATATAATTATTTTATGATTTAATAGATTATTTCATGTTCATGCGCTGGCAATTAATTAATTTAATCTGTCACACATCCATCAAAGTCAAGGAGGCGGGACAAGGGCCTGTCCTGATAGAAGCCCTGATGTCTGATTGGCTGCTTTAACTCTTCACAAACTAGGCGGAGGTCTTCAATAGGGCCCAGGACCTTCTAGGGGCCTACAGGAGCCTCGTATGGGGGTCGCGAAGTGTTTTTATATTCCCTCTGCAATTTTCCATTAATTGAAATTTATTTAAATCCTACGTTAACATGAATTCAACAAACCAGTAAACAGATAAATGGAGGCAGAAGATGTCTTTCAGTCATCAATGCACACATTCAGTGACACACAGGAGTTTCTTTCAAGTTAAAAACTGCTTCATTCACAACACTCAATCCCGACAGGTGCTGTGAATCAGAATCAGAAATACTCTTTAATAATCCCAGGGAGAAATTACTTTAGTTACAGTACTCAATCTGTAATGGAGGGACTATAGGACCAGTTGGATAGAACACCAAATTGTTTCAAAAAATAATAAATGATTAATATTTGGAACTGAATCACAAATTGTGATGAAAACGTTCAATGCTGATTTAAGGAATCTAAGCATCATAGTTCTAACATAAAAATGGATGACAGAGTAAAAGCAATGAAACAGCCTTTTGCTGGTCAATCAGAAACCAACTTCAGCATCAAGTTTTTTTTTTCACGATTTGTGAAAAATCCTGCTGATAATCTCAGCTTTCTTTGCATGACTTTGTAGGATATTCCTTTAAAAAACATGTTAGAAAATTCGACAATTTGGGTTTAGAGAAATGTAGAGTTTTGAAATGGAAAGTGCATATGAACCCTAACAGCTGTATATATTGTTTACCACTGAACACTTAATGCTTTTATCTGATCTGGTATCAGTTGTTGGTCATCCAAAGCCTAACCATGCTGCTACATGTGCAGAGTTCTAGGTTTTATCTGAAACCCGCGTTTCTGCCACGATCCCAGCTACTTCTTTCTTTCTGGATGAAGGTAACTGGCCATAGTAGAACCTCAACTCCCTATCTTTGCATATATGATCAATTTGCATTAGATTTTTTAACCAAGCACCTGCTGTGAGTGGGAGAAAATCCACATGCTCTTAGCTATGTTAGGCAAACATTTATGACTTTTATCAGGAGATGTTTTAAGGAGACCTTGTGCTCTGAATAGCACCATATCCTAAGTCTTTCTAGAAAATTGCAGAAAGTCCACATAAATGTATGCAAAGGTTTTTCCTCAAAGTAAAAAGACTCAGTTTAAATTTCACATAAAATTATCCATGCCAGACATGAATCTTAGCATAATTGAATAGTTGTTTAAAGGGCTGGGAAGAATGTGCAACCAACAAGTTTAGTACGCCATACATGAATAAATCTATAGTTATGTGGGTGAAATGGACCCATCAACACCTCCTTTCTCTGCAAATCTCACCATTTCAAACTTCCACCATAAAACGGGTGAATCCAAATTAAAGCCCTGAATTGACGCCACTTCCTGGGGATGTTGCCTTATTTGTTTCTGGCCTGTACTTTTGTCACGCCCCGAAATTGACATACAGACCAGCCCACTGGTTCACTGGCCAAAGAACATGAATAGAGGTAGATTTAAGACATCAGTTTAGCTGTTTAGTCTACAGTTGGGTTTACTCTACGAGGAATTACAAAGTTAAGATAGCTTCTCCCATTGAATGTAGTGCTCCAGGCTGCAAGGAGGAAGGAAATTTTCACTGTCTTCCCAAGGATCCAAAGATCGACATATATGGATTATTTTTGCCTATCTGAAGATCTCTGCAAAGTTTGATGCTCAGCTGTTAATTTTCTTCTCTTAAGCATTTTACCGGCAGACAGCTTTCAAAATCTTGGACAGTTTAAAGCACGATTTATAAACTTTTTTACCGAAACCAGGGGCTGTTCCGACCGTCAGCGCCATCAAAACCACAAGTTGTAAGTATGATTTTACCGCGCTAAGCTGTTGATAGCAATGCTAGCATATCTATGGTGATGGGGTGGTACTGCTGGGCCACTGACTGGACCGGGCCAGGCATTTGAACCAAGCCATCAGCTCTGGGACTGGTCCGAACCCGACCAGGTTACAGGCTACGGTCACCAGGTCAGGTTCGGTCGCTTCATCCCCCGCTGGCTTCCTGCCCCCGTCCGCCACGGTTCGCCGGAGCTCACGGCTCGGTTCTGCTGCACTGCAGTCGACCAAAATCCTGAAAGATTTTGAAATTCACCCGGACATTTTTTTAGGTATAAAAAGTAGTACATGTCCAAGAAAAAGAGGACGTCTGGTCACCCTACCATATCAACAATTTGATGTTTCAGTCAGTGAGTGCTTGTTGCTATGATGCATCTTTGCTCAGCAGCTTCACTGTAAACCAACCAATCAGCGCACAGCTCCTCTAAATATTTATCAGCATACCATAAAAGGGAGAAAACCTGTCGTTTAATTCTAGGGCTTTTACCAGGCTGGCATTAGGGCTCATAGAACAACAAATATACCATTTTCAGCCCAACCAATGTTACACACCCTGTTCAGAGACCTTGAGGACAGAACCAAATACCGTATAGAATCATTCTATGACCCCTTTAAGGTAGAAACGGAAGCCTCTTCCACTTATTGCTGAAAGCTTTCTTACACCACTGTTTGAGCGTCCGCAGGTTTTCTTTAGAGGGATTCTGAAATGATAAAGATCCTCTTTTTGGTTTCGGTTTACTTGAACACAATCATTTGGCTTTTTTTTATAGAATTAGTTTCAGGTTACTGTTAAAGATTTATATTTGGAATCAGATAAGTCTAACAGATTTTTTATAAATGTTTAGTCTGTGAAAGCTGCATTAGAAGCATAAAAAAGAGACTTTTGATCTTACCTCTGATGTTACATCCCCTGTTGATGGAGCAAAATTTGATTTTCTGCATAGATTAAGAATTGTTATTCAGGTTATTTGCTGTAATATGCATCTCCTTACTTTGATACCTCTAGATAAAACCAAATTGTATATTAAAGCAACCTGCTTGGTAAGTGGAGGCCACCCATCTGTTCTCTGATGACTTCAAAGGTTTGTTAGATAAAGTTGTCAAACAAAAAGTAAAATTATGACCAAGTAATGCAGCAGCGATAATGATTAGGACATCATGGCCCAGATGAAAATGACCAGGTTTTAATGGAAAAGCAACATCGCATAACAAACCACAACCACAGGGAAGAATGATTGTGGCAGCATCATGCTGATCAGATTATTTTAATGGTTAGCAGGGGCAGGGAAGCTGCTCAGTCTGTGAAATTAGGGCGTATAGCTAAATTAAGAATAATTCTCGACGAAAACCCGTTGAAGGTTGCAAAATCGGAGACTGCAGCTGAGGCTCACTTTCCAGAAAGACAATGAAACTAAACGGGGCTGGAGCTACACAGGATAGATTACATTCTTAGAATGGCCCAATCAAAGTCCAGATTGAAGTATAATTGACAATCAGGTTCACCCCTGAACAGTACCTACTGGCACGCTCACATGTACAGTTGTGTTTACAGTTGGGTGTTAGCATGAGGAAGAGTTGTCCCTACATCCTCAATTCATTTGTTCCAATCAGCGGACCTCCACCAGGAGCAGCAGATTGTAGATAAAGCACCTCATGATCGGTGCAGCAGGCTGTCAGATGCACATGATTAATAGACAGTATGTTGACAGTGTGCCAATGCCCTGAACACACATTATGAATGTTGCACTTCTCCTCTATTGAAAGAGGAACTGTAACAACTTGCATGCAAATCTCAATCATAGTTCACCCCACTTGAAAATAAGAAATAAGGTTTAGAAACATGAAAACACATCAGACATATTGTGAGGATATGATGCCCAGGTTTAGCTATGGTTTGGTTTCCTCAAGGTCAGAACAGTTTGCTTCCCGTCAGAGCAAAAGGTGTAAAGGTGCAGGACGGCAGCCTTTATGCTGGCAAAACTGAGCCTGTAAAAGTCAGATCTTCTACTGAGAGAGCAGATAACCATGCTTTATGCTTTGGCTACCTCAGGTCAACTTACAGAAAGCTGTAACCATTTCTCCCCTAGTTTTGTTTGAAGGAGATGATTGTTAACAGTTGTGAATGTTAGATGACTGCAGTAGGTCAGCAAACAAGCTTGATCCTGTGTGTGCACAAGTCTGCTTCACACCCGTTCGACACAAGCATTGTAGAGCTGTTTTTCCACTTGCCCACATGTGTGGAGTTGCATGTAAACATGCATATGCACCGCCTGCTTAAAAACAAACAAGATGGTGAGGATAAAAAAGAAGAATTTTTAACCTTTTTCTTACTGTTAAAATCTGTGTGTTCGTCTTCATCAGCTTACAAAAAAAGCTACTCCAAAGGCTATGTTAGTTTCCCTTTAAAGCGCTCTTAAATGTTCCTTACTTGGTGTTACATCAATGTTTTGGTGAGACAGGACTTAATCTTGATTAAGAAATAGTGGATGTAGATAAGGGTGATAGCAGGAAGGCCTTCCAAGCTCAACAGAAACACTAACATGTGCAAAAAAGCTGGCCATTAGTAAAACAGGTGGGTTCTTTATATTAATTATTACTACTTTTACATTGATTTGAATAACATCAGTCAAATTTGCATCAGAAATACACTTTTTTTGCTGATTAAAAAATCATTTCAATTTTTCCAGGGCTACGGATAATCACTAGCTAAAGTATACAAGCTGTAACGTGGTGAATGATCAGGAATAACTTCTGCAAAACCAAACCCTTCCAAAAAATCTTATATAAACAAATTCAGGTTGACTGATGAATCGCCTTCCAGTAGGGGTGGGGAAGAAAAATCTATTTTGGCGCATATATATCATGATATTTGTCTGCCTCATATAACATTGATCTTTCAGTTCCTAGTATATACATAAAAAAAAAAAGGGAAATTTACCTAAAACAATGAGGGGAAAATGGGCTACCTTTACAATCACCACTCGGTCACCATCTGTAATTGAGTTTTTAACACGTTTGTTCTAAGGATGCACGATATTGGGATTTTGGCTGATATCCGATATGCCGATAGATTTTAAAACTCATGTAGCAGATAACCGATATCCATAAATTCCGATGCTGCAAAGCTGGACAAAAATAAGTAGTCATTGAAAATAGCAGTTTTGTTATCCATTTCTGACACTTTGAAAAATAATATACTCAAATATATTTTCATATGCTGATATCAAATTGATTTTGAGTAAGTTGGTATATCAATCTATTTTACTTTAAAAATCTCGCGGAAAATTTCATTGTTCTGTTTTCGGCTAAAACTCTCGTGATATTTTGAAAATTCTTGTGAGATTTTGTTAGTAAAAATAGATCGATACCGCAGATCAATATATCAACATATAAAAAATATGGCAAAAATTCTCATGAGAATTAACGATGACATAGAGCAATATTTCATTAGTAAAAAGAGATTGATATGGTGTTTTTAAATGGCAATTTATCAGCATATGAAGATATTGTGATATTCTAATGTATCAATATTTTTTCCCTGGTCTTTAGAAGTTTTTTAAGTCTGTAAAAAGATAAGTTTTTGAGGAAGAAGAAGAAGTATTTTTTATTTTTTTAGACTTTAGAAACTCAGAAGCTGATCAAATATTATCGGGCTAAATATCGGTGGGGTGGCCGATGTCCGATATATTCAGTTTGGTGGCCGCATACCTATAGGGGCTTCATTATATCAGTGCATCCTTTCTAGTAAAAGATGCACGAGACTGACTCAAACCCAAAAGCAACATGGATAATCAAAAATAACTAAATGATCAATATCTTCTTGATAAACATATACAGCACTTGCTTTTTATTTATACATTTAATTTGGTAGCTGGGAAAAATATTGCCATATATACTGATATTGGCCATATTATGATAATGCTGTATTGTGACCCAAGTATCATGACATTGATCGCATCTCAAACACTGCAGGAGCATGTGAATCCGAGCTGAGCGCAATTCTGCTCTCTATGTTCAGCGAGGATGTTCGTCATCTTCGCTCTGCCGCTAAAAGCCACTCCAGAGATTCGCTCCGCTCAAAATCCAATCCACGTTCACTTTAATTTTCCTGCCGCTCTGGCGAAATCAGCAACATGCTCGCTCTAAATTTTCCTGAGAGCGTAGCTTTCTTGACATATTTCCTTTATGTAATCATGCCAGGGCCCTGGGACACACTGCGTTTGAGTTAATAATGTGACTGATACATGTGTATGCTCTTTATTTAATCTGCTGTTAAATTATCGCACTGTTTCCTAGCTGTGAACGTAACACTTCGCCTCCATTCATGTTGCCCTGCATTTCTGTTTAATTATTAATTCATTTTACTAGACTACATTAAAAAAGGTCACTTTTGCATCCCATGGCAAATGAGATGATCGCGTATAATGCATGTATGTGATCCATTTTCAAAAACCGGCTCTTATTTTAGCGATCACTTTCTGTAAACCCAATCTGTATTGTTCAGTATAAGTTAGTATAGTTAGTGTTTTTATGATACTTTTATCCCACTTTTTATCCCACCCTGCATATGCACTCGCCTCAGCGATTCCATGGTAAAATTGAAACATAGACTATAACAGATTATGGGCAAAAACTACAGCATAAGCACTACATTCATGTTTTAAGTCAAACATGAATTTAAATAAGGTCGAAGCAAACTGGAGCAGAGCGAAATCCTCGCTCTAGCCTTTGAATTGAAAACCGCTCTGCGTTTTATAATATTTCTTCCACTGCGCTCACATGCTCTGCACAACACCCATGCATATTCTCACCCCTATTGACCAGCTGTTCATTTTGGCCAATGTTATAATTCTTTTATCTGCATTGGCCCCTTTTTATCAGTGCATTTAGCAGCCATGCCTTTGTTCATGACAGACGCACACATTGCCTCTCCTCCATTTGCTATCCGTCGGTAAGGTTTAGGTTTTAATTTCCGGACTATAGCAGCACCTGAATATAAGCCGCAGAAGTTAAATTGCATGATTTGTACATACAAGCCATTAACCGACTATAAGCCACAGTATTTTAGTGTTTACTCATCATAAGGAGTTCGTGGTATCAGAGAGGATTGTCGAAAGAGGCAAACTGTTTGGGAAGCTCCCATTTATTATCTCTCCTACTGGCACGCTTGTTTTCCATAATCTTGCGCTCGCAATGTCCGTCTTTCTCGCTGTCGTTCTGTCTCGTACCACTCGCGGTAGAACGTAGGACCTCCGCATTCCCGCGCGCGTGGCTACCATACTTGTGTGTTGAAAGAAAATGTGACATCAACATGGTGGATGGTAAAATCCATAGATTTAGGTATTACCCTAGTTGCCATTAGCTGTAAAAGTCCATAGATAATCTGCATGGGTATATAAGCCGCAAGGTCGAAAAATGGGGAAAAAGTCACGGCTTATAGTCCGAAAATTACGGTAGTTCATGTTTTTTATGAAATAAAATACATTACAAATATCGGCAGCACATAGACAGGATTGGTTTGACTGATGGAAATGTAATCAGTATCTGCATTCGCCTTGAAAAATGTGTATTTGTGGATCTCAAGTAGAGAATTATGTTTTGGGGGAAAAGTATTCCGGTGGCATCATAATGCTGTTGGGAAAGAAAATAGATTTAGATATTTGTCTTGTCATGTTAATAGATATTCTTGATTTACTCTTAATCAGTTTGAGCATTTGACAAAAAAGATACGGCGATTTACCCCCAAAGACTTGCACTGTCTTCAGTGAAGGTTGGTTCTTTATAGTTTTGACTCTGTGGAGCAGAACACAAATAATTGGCACACTTTTTAGTTACCCGTCCAGAACTATATATAATTATTAGCTCACTTCACCATTATGTGCTGGATGTGTTCCTCTGTTACACAAAACCCAAACTAAATTATCAAAATTTGTGGTTGAAATGTGGAAAAGTTAACTGGCTCTGCCGGCTTTTGCCAGTTACTGTACAAGCCACTTCAGCTGGATTAAATTGCTGCACTAAAAATTCTGCTCTCAAACACAGAACTTGGGATGTTTGACAGAGCTATCATGTCCATGTCCTGCAGTGGGAGCTCCTTAAGGGCTTCTCTTCCTGTTGATTATTGAAAATGAAAAGGCGAAAGCAACGGCTTCTGGTGTGAACTGCAAAGTAAACAGCTGCATTATGCCAAGTCTTTTTCAGTTTACTTCGTTTCAGGCTATTTATTTATTATTGAGTATATGGTGAGCTATAGAGTTTAGTCTTAAAAAACAAATAGCAAATACAGAAGAAAAGGCACTTAAACATAATGGGTCAATGGTGACCCATTGGGTGGGGAATCGATGCTCATTAATACTCGAAAGGAGTATCAGGATTGTGGACTGCAGCTGTTTCAGGAACCACCACATGCAGACACGGTGTTCTACTTTGACATTAATTCTGCTAAATAATGGGAGGCAATTCAATTCAGCTTATTTATATCATCATCATCAGTCCAATCAAATCAAACCTGTTGAGTAAAATTGTTTATGTTTAAGAAAATCATTGACTATTAGAAAATATTTTCCTTTCCTTGGCTTCAGAGATGTCCCACCGTTGTCGTTTCCAAGCCTGGGGGCTCTTTTTATTTGTATCAGTCCAGTGTAACAGTATTTTTTCCAAATAAAGTAGTTCCCCATGGCTGTTACTTTGATTCAGACTTGTCTATTCTTTAGTTGAAAAGTCAAAAAAAAAAAAAATGTAAAGCTTTTTCTGGGGAAAGCAAACCAATTCACTTAGCCTTTGCTGCCAGCCTGCCACCCCTCTATAAGGAACTCTCTGCCTTACAACATCAGCACTCCAACACTCATACTCATTCCCTGCCTGCAAATCAGCACTTAAACCCTAACCTATAAATCTGTCCTATTTAGCTAATCCCATTTTTATGTTTTTATACTCTCTGTGCTTCTTCTTCTTCTTATAAAGCATATTTAAGTCTCTTTCATAGCACAGCATAAGTTTAATTTATTAGAATGAATATCAAACTGACTGAGATAAAATACAATAAATCATCATTATTATTGGTTTTAGTGAAGAGACAGGTGAGTCAAATGGAAAAAGCTCTCGATTTACTGGTCAGTCTTCTTTCCTTCCCTCAGCTATGGTCTTTTAATCTGAATCATGACTAAAAGAATAAGGTCTCAGATACAAGCGGCTGAAAGTGGCTTTCTCCGCGGGGTGGCTGGGCACTCCCATAAAGATGGAGAGGAGCTTCTTCATCTGGAAGGTGCTCGGAATAAAGAAGTTTTCCTCAACTTTGATAGGAGTCAGCTGAGGTTGACATCTTTTTAGGTACCCCCTGGATGCCTCTTGTGGGAGGTTTTCCAGGCACGTCCCATGGAGACGAGTCCCAAGGGATGGCCCCGGGCATACTGGGAGTACTTTGTCTCTCAGTTGACCTTGGAATGCCTCAGTCTTCCCCCAGCAGAGGTGCAGGTGTCTGAGAGGAGGGAAGTCTGTGAGTGTTTGCTGATACTGTTGACGCTACGTCTATAGGGTAAGGGAAAGATGACAAGTATGAGTAAAAGTGTTACTGAAAAGGAATAACTGGAGGTATAAACAAGGATTGGATCTCCTTCCAGACTAGACACTTCACTATTGGATTTGCAACATTGTGCTGGTAAAGATTCTCAGTTATCCAGGTCATAGTCAAATTTGAAGACATTTCGCATTCCATCCGGGAAGCTTTTTTAATTCAAAATGACAGAAATAGCGTTGAGTTCGAGGCTTTATAGAGTGGACCAAAACAAAGCCTTGTTTTGGCTTAGAAACATGCAGAATGATTTGCAACATTAAACAGAAAACTAGTCATAATTATTGAATTAGCTAAAGCTTAAGTTCTTATTTTATAAAGCTAAAAGCACTGTAATGCATTTTCATTGCAAATTACAAATTAGGCTTTTGATAATTCTCTTAAACACGTGGATTCAATGCTCCGCCCTTGCTGATTCTATTACCACCCCCAAAGAAAGCACATCGTCATAGATGGATTTCTTAAGCTCAGACTGTGACACCCAACAATAGGAAGCGGGGGGTGGAGGGTTTGGAAGAGTGTTTTCTAGCTTCATAAATCAACGCAGTGTTGTTTATTTATTAATACAGCCCTGAAGCCTGCACCTGGGTCCTCCGGATCTAGACATGCATCACAGAGAATGGAAAGATGGCAAAGGAAGGAAGAGGAGCTTAGATACAAATCCCAGGGGCAGTGACGACAAGCGCGTCATTAAAAAGTAGGAGGAGAGCAGAATGATAAATGAAGATGGAGACAGGGGTGAGGGATTGATAGGTTGATGTTTTAGAAGAGAAACGCTCTTGGGATCTGACATTGCTTAGAGATGTAAAGTCGGGAAGAGAGCAATCGGAGTGTAAGATAAGAAGATTGAAATGAGAGTGGGCAGTCAGCTGAAGGAAGCTATGGATGTCACAGACTCAATTCACTCAGCAAGCTGGGACCATGTAACCCTGTTAGTATATTCATGGCACTATGCCTGTCCATTCACACCAAAGGAGAAAATTTACATTTGACAGCTCAGTCAAATGTTTTCCTCTGAAGTTACTCCTTAGTTTACATTAAAAAAGGCTTGTAGTATTAAAGAAAATCCATCTTCATTGCCATGAACATGAGATAAGATATATTGAGCTTCTGTAGCTTCAGAAAGCTTTTTACATTTTCTAGGGAAGGCACTGGATTTTCTACCAGGATCATTGCTGCTCTGTTTTCCTCATCAAATTTTCCTTAACTACTGCTGTATACAGAATGCGATGAAACCTAACCTGAGGCGCCCTGTCTTAAGCCGGGCATACACTGTACATTTTTTCCCCCCTGTCAACACTAGTGACATTATCATGATGAAAAAGAGGGACTGGATTGAGACGTTAACCATCTTCACCTCATCCAACAAAAATATTATACCGACACATTTTCTCCACTTAAATCAACATCAGTCTTTGTGGTCTAATATCAGTCACTGACCCATTTACTCACACATTCACACACTGATTGTGGCAAGCTGGACTGCAGCCACCGCTGGCCTGGGGCACACTGACAGAAGCTGTATCAGTAAGTAATGCAGGTAAAGTTTCTTGACCAAGTTTACAGATTTTAATTAAACTCTTTGGGTGACATGTCCCCAGTTTCTTTTAGATAGCAGTTCTTTTTTTTAATCCTGGGAGAGCCACTGACTTTGAAATGCTTTTTATAAAAATACAAAAGTTAATGCTTTGAAAGAATAAACCACAAGTGAGGACCTCTCCTCAAAACAAGGTATTTTCTTTAACATAGAAAGTAAACACAAACTTTTTTTTAATGGCTGATCAGGACTGTTATCCAAGTCGTAAAAATCATACACTTTAGTAACAGTGTGAATCGGCGCCCAGCGCAGCAAAGCATTATTAACCTAAAATTGCATTAAAGTTGTGATTTGGCAAAAGAAAGTAAACTTGCTGTAACAGAACTCATATCTAGGCACCCAATTATGCTGTCAAAGACTAATAATTTACTCTAGTTGCTTCAGGTTGAGAAAAAAAATAATTTTCCTCTGTTGAATTCTTTCAGAGTGTACAGCGGCAGTAACTTCCTCTAAACATCTTAAATAATGGACCTGCAAAGGATTAAGCTGAACAAATAGATATCAATTTTGAATTTCTTTCATATTTTGTGAGCAAAGATGGTCTAAAGTATCCATTACTAGGGTTAACCATGTTTTTGTTGGACTTCAAATTCTTCATGCTTGGAGTGTTGCTAACGGAGGACTGTTGATGGATGGGTTCTGTTCCTTCCTGAAGGATCAGATGGAATCTGTTTCCTCCTCTTTACCTTCCAGGATACAAAGTGATATTTTCCTGTTTTGAAGGAACATTTCTACGATTTATTCTGAGCTAATGACTGTGCTTTGCCAAAAGTATTCAGGCCAAAAAGAAAAGCTCACAATAATTAACAAATAGTTTATATACACACTATAACCTCGATAACTATAGTGGTGATAAAATCGTGCAGTGGAGATTTTTTTTTTTCTTCAAGTGCGGACAGGAGAGTAGGTCAGAGTTGATATGAAGAAGGATGGTAGTAAATATTGGGTAAACAGGGATGAAATCTACAAAAGGATGAAATCTACAAAGGAAATATTTGGATTAATGTCTAGTCACCCCATTTAAAGTCTAGAGCCAAACCCAGTTTAGAGTGTATGGGAAATAAACTTGAAAACGGCTTCAGAGATGCTTTTTTTGAGCTTTATCTAATTTAGTAAACAAAGTTTTTGGTCAGGATATTCAAAACTGGTTTGGGCATACTCATTGTAGGGGAGTGGTGGCCTAGTTGTTAGGGCATTGCGCTTGGAATCCAGAGGTTCTGAGTTGGAGCCCCACTCCCTTGGACTGAAACTCTGGGTCCCTGAGCAAATGCAGAGAGTTAATTTCATTGCTCTGTACTTGTGACGGTGTAATTATAATAATAAAAAAAATAATTCTACAAAATAAGGACTCTTTCGTGTCTATTTTATTTCTCAAAAATTGCCAGAACTTTGTTTTCCTCTGGTTTTATAATAAGGTGCTACTTTGTGTTTGTCAATCAATCAGTGATAAGTCAATTAGTTCTTAATAAAATACACCTAAGTTCTAAGTTTATGTATTTTTACAAGAATTAAAAAAAAAAATTAAAGATTTGAACAATTGGTAAAGGACTTGATTGATTGACTTTATTGATCTCACAGTAGAGAAATTTACTGACTGACACTTACTAATGGTAATGAGGTAATTTGCAATGTGTGTGACCAATTATTTTTCTGTATCTTTTCTCTCTGTGTCTCCAGATTGGACTCATGTCAGTTACAGTTTTTCCAGTGCGGCTGCTGCTCGTCTCTTTCTTCATGTTGGTGGCCTGGCCCTTTGCCTTCACTGCCTCTCTTGGACGTTCTGAGCTGGTCCCTGATCCACAGTCATGGTGGAGGAGGTGTGTTGGGGGCAAGGTGTTCCATAGGAAACATTTTATAGGCTTGTTAACCAAAATGAATCTTTAAATATGCGTTTTATCAGATTTATAGATCTTTGTCTTCGGGTCATCATGCGAGCCATGTGGTTCTGTGGTGGTTTCCACTGGATCAAGGTGAAAGGGGAGCGGGCTCCGCCCTCTGATGTTCCCATCCTCACCGTGGCCCCACACTCCTCTTATTTTGATGCAATCCCAGTCACCATGACCATGTGCTCTATCGTAACCAAGCTGGAGAGCAGGAGCATACCAGTCTGGGGCAGTAAGTCATTGATCTTTTCAGGAAAGTAAAGAGGCGATTACAGTGTTTTGATTGAAATATTGTTGATTCAGAAATGATAATTTTAAAGAGAGAAAATAGCCTCTAAACTTTAGATCTGCTAGGTTAGGTAGGTCACCAATAAATAAAAATGGTCCAACTCAAGATGCTTGCAGATATCTTTTGAGAATATAGCAAAGTACTTTGCTTAAAACAAGTGCAACATCTATTAAAGGTGGTATCTAAGAGATGTAGAGTTGTCTAGATTTTGATGCACATTTGACTTCCTCAATATTTTCACATCTGTGTGGTACAGGGCCATTCACCTAAAGCTTGAAGGCAGAGCTAAACAAAGCTGTGATTTAGATGTACTGTTTAAGAAGACAATTTGATTCAGTCAAAATGACAAAGGTTTAAATAGTTTTATTTAGTTTTGACTTCTGATTTTCAATTCTATTTCTTTTTAGTATTAGCTTGCTTAGTTTAGTTTTATTTTTGTTTGAAATGCTTAGTTTCAGTTAAGTTTTTATTAGTTGTGCTATGATTTTAGACATAGATGTAATGTATGAAAACCTTTTATAATGATACAGCGAAAAAAAAAAAGCTAAAAACAGGGAAGGGAAACTAGACCCATATTAATGTGCAGGATGGATGGATGGATGGATGGATGGATGGATGGATGGATGGATGGACGGATGGATGGATGGATGGATAGGCGGACGGACTACCATTATTATTTATTACAGTTTCAGGTATTGTAAGATTTAGTTTTTATTTCAGTTAAGTCAAATATTTAATAATTATAGTGGTAATCCTTTTCGTTAGTTTTAGTTAACAACCTTGTTTATAAAAAAAAACAGAGAGAGGAATAAGTTGATGGAAAACATAGGTTATTTTTAAGTTATTGTGGTTTAATTGTCAGTTTGGAAATCATTCTGCAAGTGAAAATCTAACCCCAGAGAAAAACACACCCTTTGACTTAAATATTAAATCAAATACTTCTTGTTCAGTAATTTATTTATTTTTTCTTCTTATGTTGTTTTCAAAATCCTCCTCTTCATCATCCCCGCTTCCCTCAGCTCTGGATCAGCTACATCAGGCCCGCGGTTTGTGTTCCGTCAGATCAGCACTCCAAGAAAAACGGTGGAGGAAATCAAACGTGAAGAGCTCAGTCTGGAGGGGAAGTGGCCCAGGTGTTGTATTCACTTTCTGTCATTTCCAAACTTATCTGATTCAAACCCAGTCAAAGAAACTAAATGTTTTTATTTGTTCCTTTTGTGTTTATATGGGATATTACATTTATTGAAATTCCTTTTTCTAGATCATGATATTCCCTGAGGGGACGTAGACCAACAGGTCAGGTCTCATCTTATTCAAACCTGGTATGTGTTCTGTCCCTACCTGCTATAACACGATTAGAAACTAAATTACTGATTTTTTGAAAAATGTTAAAGCAAAATGAAAACAACATTCACATACACTGAGTTAAAAAAGACATTTTTTCTTATTACACCCTTAAAAATAAAGGTTTTAGATAGAACCATAGGGTGGTTCTTCATAGTGATGCCATAGGGAACCTTTTTCTACTTAAGAACTATTTATCATAGGGTTCTTTTGGAAGAACCATACAGGTACACACTAAAGTTCTTCAGCAGAAGTAAAGTTTAGATTACCAATATGATTGTAATTTGCTAATCAGTCATATTATAAGAGAAAATGCTTGAGATTTTATATATTCACACTTTTCACAGTGGAAGTTTATGCATAATTCTTATTAAATTTTAACTTTATCTGTGTGACAGGGGTGAAAGATCGGTTTGTACGCTTCCTTGGTTTTTACTCCATTTTTCAGCTGAAAGGCACAACTGAAAACAATTAAATTCAGTTTATTTATATAGTGCAAATTCACAACACAAGTCATCTCAAGACACTTTACAATTCAACCAGATCATACAGTCAAATTGATTCAAAGTTTTCTATCTAATGAAACCAGTTGATTGCATTGACTCATTGACTCAAATGCAATCCCTCACACTAAGCATGCTTGTAGTGACAGTGGAGAGGAAAAACTCCCTTTTAACAGGAAGAAACCTCCAGCAGAAAACACTTTTATTCAGCAATACAACAAGATAAGTTTTATTGGGGGAACCTTTCTTAAGCCCCTGTCACACCTTGACGATTTAGACAGTGTATCCCTGACTTCCCACAATCTCCTAAAACAATGGCATACGCTGAACTTTCTTTTTTTAACAGTGTCCTGTCTGCATGTGGCACTAAGAATAATAGTCTTAATCCCATTTAATCTGACATGTACTCTGTGTTAATTCGAAGATAAGAATATGGGCTCTTTGTATGGAAGTGAATCTCTACCTGGGAACCAAGCACCTCTGTAGTTGAAAGTGCACTTGTGCATGTAAAGTTTATCCAAGGAAAAAATGCTCAATAGTGGTTTGTGGGAGAGCCCCAAGAGGCACCCCAAGAGCACTAAGTCCAGTGCTGCAAGACTAAAGCCCCTGGCACGCCTGGGACACCTCAAGAACAGAAGGCACCAAGGAGGGGCCAGCCAGGAAATCCAACCCCACCAAGGGAGGAGGAGAGACAGCCTCAGGATGTCCCCCAGCCACACAACGCTGGAGGTCAGCGGACGGCGTCCCAAGCAGGCTCCACTGGCAGCCGCCACCCCGAAGTGAATCAGAAATCCGAGGCCCCAGGGGTTGCAGCACCCCCTGGCGGAAGCCTCAGCGGGCCCCGGAGAAGTTACCATTCCAACGCGGACCCCGAGCTCTACCCGGTGAACTAAGCGACCCCAGGCCAGCCAGCGGAGGTAGAGCAGGACGGGGAAAAGGGGTCCACATTTGGCAGAGACTTGAGATGTGCTTGGGAGAGGGAGCAGTTCAGACCCAACTAGGGAAAGAAAAAGAAAAAAAAACCCGTCTCAATCATGCCTTCCCCACTCTAGTGCCCTCTACTTAGACCACACAGACTCTGAGATGAGCCAAAAAAAATTAATAATAAAAATGAAATAAAATATAGAAATAATACCAGGACCAAAGACCAAGTGAACATAAAATCCATACATAGAGTATTCCTAACAAGTCCAGAGCATATGTGCAATGACAGCCTAACTTATGCATAACACACAGCAGTGTAATGCCTAATAATGTCACAAGCCAGTGTCCTGAGGGGGGCAGCAATGGCCCGGAGGTGCCAAGCCTGCATAAAACGATTTCTTTGATCACGTCATTAACCTAGCTGCGGTAAAAAAAAAAAAAAAGAATAAATAAATTTAAAAAACGAAAATGAAAGAAAGAGGGTTTGCAGTCTTAGCAGATTCAGCGTCATGTCTGCTAGAAAGTTTTTAGCGTGGGCGTGAACGTAGGGAGGATCCATCACACTCACCTTCTCACTCACCCTATGATAGGAATTCAGTTTGGAGGAGAACTGATGGTTTCCTCCTGTGAGCCCCGTTTTATACCAAAACGCTGCCAATATGCCATTAAACAGTAGCTGTAAGTTAAAAACACATCCAGTGGTCGTCTGGAAAATGTCAAATACGTTGATATGCGTTAGAGATAAGTTCTTGATAAGTTACGCAAAAGTCATGCACAAGTTACTCATAGATTTTGGATAAGCTAGACACGATGACTTATGAGTAACTTACATTTAACGTTTATCAACGATCAGATAACTTACCTGTAATTTATGCCCACGTATGAGGCATACGTCAGAAATTTTGAGTATGCTCATAACCATGCTCATAACTTTTACAAAATGTACCCATAACTTATCCAACATATGGCAGCGTTTTTGCTAGATTTTTCTGGTCTAAATCATCAAGGTGTGAGAGGGGTTTTAACTATTTACAAAGTTGAGTAAATTGCAAAGATAAGTATGAGATCTGTTCTCTTGTTAGAAATGTATATTTCCGTCCAGAGTAATAGGTGATGCGTTTACTGTGACGACTACTGTAAAACAGGCATGGGTGTATCTGCATGTTAACACAGCCTCTTTGTGGATATTTAATTCAGTGTTTGGACTTTTACTTTGTTTTTCTTAACTGGCTCTGACTCCCAGCTTTAATGTCTGCTTATACACAAGTTTAACCCCTTCTATTTTATTTTAGACATGTTTTTCTGCTAACATCCGTGTGGGTGGGGAGGTTACGTGGTCAGCTATTGTCTGATGCCAGCTCATTCTAATCCCCCTTTTTCCAGTCTGTTAATGCAGTCGTTCCCAGTAAGCCCTGTGGGTCGGTGCTGCTCTGGTTGTGTTTGTCTGTCTGTTAAAGCCAACCTGATCTTTCTGCTGTGTGCTGCCAGTCCTCTCTGGACACGTCTCCTCCAGTTATGTCTCTCAGTGCAGTGCTTCAGCTTTGCCAGGATCTGAGAGTCTGTATTTATAAAGGCAGTTTTGCCTCCTTTGAGCTAACAATTCATTGTTGTCCTTCCTGATTTAAACCAGTTTTTGGTGTCTTCCATTTGTCCTCCATCCCTGCCCTTCCTCCTCCTCTCCTTTCCTGTCATTAGTCGGATTACAATGACATAGAGCTTTGTCACACTTTATGCACCGTCATTCAGCTCTGGATAAATCAATGATTTCTACCCCCATTCCTTCCCACTTAACTTTGATGTCTCTTATATACCCAAGATGAACTGGTTAAGTTCATCTAAGTACTTTTACTCATAATATACACTACCATTCAAAAGTTTGGGGTCACATTGAAATGTCCTTATTTTTGAAGGAAAAGCACTGTACTTTTCAATTAAGAGAACTTTAAACTGGTCATAACTTTAAAGAAATACACTCTATGCATTGCTTATGTGGTAAATGACTATTCTAGCTGCAAATGTCTGGTTTTGGTGCAATATCTACATAGGTGTATAGAGGCCCATTTCCAGCAACTATCACTCCAGTGTTTCTAATGGTACAATGTGTTTGCTCATTGGCTCAAAGGCTAATTGATGATTAGAAAACCTCTTTGCGCAAATCATGTTCACACATCTGAAAATAGCTTAGTTTGTTACAGAAGCTAAGCAAAGCTGGACCTTCCTTTTGAGCAGATTGGAGCTTCTGGAGCATCATATTTGTGGGGTCAATTAAACCAATGGCCACAAAGAGTCCACAATTTGAACTACGACCAGTCTATTCTTGTTCTTGCTTAGAAATGAGAAGGCAGGCCACGAATTTCTAGAGGTGTGTACTACTTTCCTTCACAGGACAGCACAAACGGCCTCTAAATCCAGAGTAGGAAAAAGAAGTGGGAGGTCGCGTTGCACAACTGAGCAAGAAGATAAGTACAGTAGAGTCTCTAGTTTGAGAAACAGACGCCTCACAGGTCCCCAACTGGCATCTTGACATTAAATAGTACCCGCAAAACAGCAGTGTCAACATTACAGAAGTTAAGAGTGCGGCTGCGCGATTTACGAGCTTCAGGGGCAGAGTGGCAAAGAAAAAGCTATATCTGAGACTGGCCAATAGGATTAGATTTACATGGGGCAAAAGAACACAGACATTGGACAGAGGAAGACCCGGGAAAGTGTTGGGGATGGATGAATCCAAGTTTGAGGTGGTGTTTTTGGATCACAAAGAAGAACGTTTGTGAGACGCTAGAACAAATGAAAAGATGCTGGAAGAATGCCTGACGCCATCTGTTAAGCATGGTGGAAGTAATGTGATGGTCTGGGGATGCTTTTGGTGCTGGTAAGGTGGGAGATTTGTACAGGGTAAAAGGGATTCCTGAATAAGGAAGGCTATCACTCCAATTTGCAACGAACGCCATGCCATACCCAGTGGACGGCGCTTGATTGGAAATTTCTTCCTACAACAGGACAACAACCCTAAACACACCTCAAATTGTGCTCCACTATTTACGAAAAGAAGAAGCAGGCAGTTGGTATACTATGGGTAATGGAGTCGCCAAGTGAAATACCTCGGATCTGAACCCCCATTGAGCTGTTGTAGAGCAGCTTATCCGTATGATACGCCAAGAAGTGCACATCCAACCAATCCAACTTGTAGGAGCTGCTCTTGGAAGCATGGGGTGCAATTTCTCCAAGATTACCTCAACAAATTAACAGCTAGAATTCCAAAGGTCTGCAATGCTGTAATTGCTGCAAATGGAGGAGGATTCTTTGACGAAAGCAAAGTTTGATGTAAAAAAATCTTATTTCAAATACAAAAATCATTATTTCTAACCTTGTCAATGTCTTGACTATTTTCTATTTATTTCACAACGTATGGTGGTGGTGAATAAGTGTGACTTTTCAGGAAACACAAAATTGTTTGGGTGACCTCAAACTTTTGAACAGTAGTGCATACTCTTACAACAGTGGCGGCTGGTGGAGTTTTCTCCATGGGGGTGCTTCAAAAGTAGGCGTATACCAAAACCAATCAAAGGTATATTAAGTATACTATATATATATATATGGGGGTGGTATGTGTCATCCTCAAAGTTAGGGTCCTCTACCTAGAACCCGAACTTGAGTAGTATCTTGCTGTTCCTAGAACAGCACTCTTCTGGACAGAGACCTCTGATGTTTTACCTGGAATCTGCTGTAGCCACTCTCACAGTTTGGGGTCACAGCCCCCAGTGCTCCAATTACCACTGGCACCACTGCTGCTCTCACTTTCCACATCTTTTTTTCTAGCTCATCTTTCAGCCCTTGGTATTTCTCAAGCTTCTCGTGTTCTTTCTTCTTGATGTTGTTGCAGTCACTTGGGATTGCCACATCTATCACTACTACCTTCTTCTGCTGTTTGTCGATCAACCGCGATGTCTGGTTGGTTAGCCATGCGCCTGTTTGTCAGTCTGGATCTTGAAGTCCCCATAGGATCTTAAGCTTGGTCATTCTCAACTACCTTAGGAGGTGTCTTCCATTTTGACCTTGGGACTTCCAGCCCAGCACTCATACAGCAGATGTTCCTGTACACTATGACAGCTACCTGGTTACATGGCTTTCCATGTATGCACTTCCTGCCTACATTTTACACCCTGCTGTTATGTGCTGTATGTGTTTTTTTCAGGGGAAGGCATCTTTGCACAGTCTGCACGAGGGGGTCCTGCCTGGTGTGGTAGACCCTGGCCTCTATTGATCTTGTATTGAGTGCCTGTTCTTGTGCTGCCATGATTAGTGCCTCTGTGCTGTCCTTCAGTCTTGCTTCCTTTTCCAGCCACTTGTAGGATTTTTTGATATCGGCCACTTCTTCTATTTGTCTGTGCTGTGCAGCTGATTTGTCCCTCCATGATGGTTCTCTTTCATCTTTCTTGTCCTCAGTTTCAGTTTTTCTCCTGCCTGAGGTATTCGTCAAGCCATTTGTCTTTGGGGGCCATCTTTCTGATGTACTCCTGGATCTTAGTTGTTTCATCCTGGACAGTGGTCTTGACACTCACTAGCCCTTCGGCCTCCCTTCGCTACGCTTGGTATACAGTCTCAGGGTGCTGGATTTGGGGGTGGAACCCTCCATGCATTGTGAGGAAAGCTTTCTCGTCTTGATGTCGGTAGCCTCTATCTCTACTCCTTTGGCCAGTTTATTATGCCAGCGGGGTATCTGATGACTGGTAGGGCATATGTGTTGATGGCTTGGAGCTTGTTTTTCCCATTCAGCTGACTTTTCAAGACCTGCCTTACTCCTTTGTAGGTATTTGGCTGTCTTTCTTGCTATCTCCTCGTGGTTTCCGTTAGCCTGTGGCACCCCAAGGTATTTGCTTAGCTGTCCTGAACATCTGTAATGTGGCGTTCTGGTAGAGGATCAACCCCCTCGGTTCTGCACCTCATGCCTGGAGTGTTAACCGCACTTGTCCAGTCCGAATGACATTCCAATGTCATTGCTGTATGGAATCCTGGTAGTTTGGATCAGTGAGTCGATGTCTGGCTCACTCCTGGCATACAACTTGATGTCATCCATGTAGAGGAGGTGACTGATTGTTCCACTTCGGAATTGGTATCCGTAGCCAGTATTTATGATGATCTGGCTTTTTTCTCATTTTATGTTCATTTTTTTTCAACCAGAAAAATTTATGTTGCTTTAACTGAGAGTGGTGGAACATGTGCAAACCAATCGGCTCCGTTCCCTCCTTGCACCATTGCAATGATCTGTCTGCAAAAGAGATCAAGTCAAATCAAATAGTACTATTGTAATAAATAAATGGGCATATATGCTTTAATTCCACTGTTAATTATCAAAAACATTGATTAATGATATTTATTGCTGCATGTTGAGTTATTTTTTTATTTATGTAATCTTAATTGCAAAGTAATTATTAATTCACATTGTATCATCATGTAATATCTTCAGTGTTGTTTCATGAAAGGATGTGAAACAAAATGTAAAGAAAACTCTACAGGTTCACCACAAACCTGTAGAGAAGCAGGTTTGTGAAATATCGGATCAGCTGTGAAAGACCTGCAATGAAGTTATACACTGAGCCTTTTTTTCACAGTTTATATTGACATTACGAAGCCTTCAAAGGGAACACTAAAGCCTGAAAAGCACTTTCCTGAAGCCATTAATACTGCATGTAGCTTTTCAGCTTGTCTGTCATCATCATGATACATTAGAGCTCCAATAGGGAAGCTGTCTGCCACTATAACATGCAGTGTTATTGTCACTAAATGACACACAGACAGAGGATTGGTTTTTGTTCTCACTCTAATTTCCTTCCTTATATTTCTATGTTTAAAAGGTGCTTTCATCCCAGGACTCCCAGTGCAACCAGTGGTTCTACGATACCTAAACAAACTGGTAAGCGTCTCATTGTGCAGAGACTCTTCTTTCATCCCTTTATATGGCGGCTTTCATACCTGTATCCCAGCCTGACCTGGACTCCACGCTTTGTGCTAACGGGAGTGCACGGTGAACCGCCGCTGATGTAATGGTTGCTGCTGTTCTCATCGGAATTAGTTTTCCCTCTCGGTATTGATTGACTACGTGTTCCAGCGGGATGATATTTCCCCGTTTGTCTCTCAAATCATGCACCTGCGTTGCTGCAGCGCAAAAAGTGCGGACGGGTCTCACCCTCCCACACACACACACAGACGCGCTGTTCCCTGCGGCTCATAAATAATGCAGCTCTTATTACCTGGTTTGCATGTGTTTCCCTAAAAGCCTTTCTTTTCAACTTCTCCCTTTAGTTGTTCCACAGTTTACTGACGCTGCCATCAGTTCAATAGGTCAAAACCAAACCACTTCCTGGGCGTTCATTTGCTTAGTGAATTTCACAAACCATTTCCTACTTATGGTATAGTAATTGTACATTCAGCAGGGCATTATTTGGACTCAGATTATGTTATTTTCGGTTCAATCCAGCAACATCAGCCATTTGTGTTTGGCCGTAACTGGTTTTTTTTTCGTCTCTGCAGGACACTTTTTCATGGACATGGCGCGGCCCTGGGCGTGAGGTGTCTTTTTCTGTGCATGATCGCGTGTCATGCACACACACACACTCGTGGATTACACAACCCTTGGCTTTTGTTCACCACAACCTTTTAGCTTTATTATATTGGGATTTTTTTTTTGTAGTAGACTAACATTAATTTGGCGAGGTGGTAAGATAATTCATGTTTGTTTTTT